>APFE031111737.1:70128-93982 GCA_000404065.3 Pinus taeda | reverse complement strand
CTTGGCAATAAAGTTGGCCAAGAACCCAAAGTTCCATGATCGAATGAAGCACATCAATACAAAATATCATCTGATTCGTCATCATGTTGAGGCCAAAACAATCCATCTTCGCCATTGTTCCACCAATGAGAAAATTGCAAACATCTGCACCAAAGCGCTTGGAAGAAAAAGGCTTGAAAGATTCAGAATGATGCTTGGACTCACCAACATTCCTTCAGATTAAGGAGGGGAATGTTGACACTTAATCATCAGGATTGGGTGAACAACTTTAAATAGTGTAAATAAATAATAAGAGAAAGTGAAGAGTCATCGAAAATGAAACTCAACAGTCACTCCCTCATGTATATAACTATGAACAACCTAAATGAATAATATAACTGTTGTGGACGTGAAACGATAAATTGATGGTTGAGCGAGGCGAATTAATCTTGCCTGTTGACTCTGAATCTCTGCTAGTGGAGTCTAGAGTCCAATGACTAACACGCTGCAACCCATGAGCCCAATGACTACAATGCTGCAACCTATTGTCCATGGGCGGCATGCCGTTAAGTTATTAGAACTATGCGATTATTTTCATCTAAAAACACTACAGGTTTATTATCTAGAATTTAAAGTGAGTAAATATATATTTTAGTCAGTTGTATGGTCAACGATAGATACAAAATAAAGTGAAAAGAAATCAATATCAATAATGTTTCAAAAAATTGTTGCTCCCTTTTTCGAACCTTTTATCCAGAAATCAATAGAGATGGTTTATAAAGGTCCCTTTCGTGAAATCACAAATCCATTTAATCAATAGAGATTGTTTATATAATGGGCTTTAGTGAAACGACAAATGCATTTACTTTTCCGAAACTTTTGTCTTGAAATCAATAAAGTTTGTGTATATAGATCCTTTGTTGAAACCAAAAATGCATTTATTGTATCATTTGAAGCTATACAAATCATGTATCTTTTTCGATAGCCCTTTTGTCTTCTCACTGGTTACATTAAAGTAGAGACTTTTTTGCTAGGCATTTTTGAATTGTAGTAATGGTCATCTTATTCAATGACATCCAAATTTCATCTTTTATTGTTGGGGTTTTTTTGCAATTCTTTTAATTAGAAAATATTGATACTCCATTTGTGATTGATTTATATAGGGAAAAATTAATCCCATTCAACTTGTTCATACCATTGTAGCAATGGTCATCCTGTTCAAAGACATCCAAATTTCATCTGTTGGGGGTTTCTTTGCGACTCCTTTAATTAGAAAATATTGATCCTCCATTTGTGATTTACATAAGGAAAATTTGACCCCATTCAACTTGTTCATATCACTTATTGTATAGTGCTAAGAAAACTTCGCTGACATCATTAAAAATAATAACCTTTAGCTCTAATACCAATGGTTAATGAGATAGCATAAAACTGATACCATTTGTTAATAAGATAGCATAAAACTAATACCAATCATTAATAAGATAGGAAAACTAATACTAGTCGTAGAAAAATAAACTTAAAAAATTTAATTTAATTTATAAACTAGACACAATATTTAAGTGGAAAACCCCATTCAAAGAAAAATATGGGGGAAAAGATTAAAGATTTTTTTATTACAATAACAATGAAATATTACATTTCACTCTCTTGCCACTTCTTTTTATTCACATTCCTATAAAAATAAATTTGATTTTTTATTACTATAATAATGAAATCTTGAATTTTAACAATTGTAATCCAAATTTTTGAATTTTAATTGTTGTAATCTAGATTTTCAAAATTTTTATTAGATTTTAACATAATCTTCTCAAAATTTCCATTATTTCCATTATTTCCTGAGCTTATGTTTGGTTTTTTTAAATTAGACTTTTTCTTTTATACTTTTACAAATAGGGAAAATAACCAAAGGAATATGTTAATGCACATTAAATTAGTGAGACTGTATACGCCGGCCTTTAAATTTTAGCAAGCTAGATATCCAACTGTAAACATCTCAGCACAACTCATTTAATCCCTATTCGTATGCCGCTAGATGCTGACTTTAAGCCGGCCGTACTGTGTTGCTGGCCTTCTTCCCCGCGGACCTTCAGGCCTCTTCATTCTCATCGTTACAGCCTGATGTGCCTCTCTTCTGATCCCCGGCTTGCTGTGCTTCGACGCGCAATATGAGTATTGCCAAAAAACACAGGTAGTACATGTGGGGCCATGAATATCACGTATCCTTTCGCTGTAGGAAACCATGGATGCGGTCTCCCTGGTATTCAGATCACCTGTTTGGAGAACTCAAGTCCATCAATCGCCATTCATAACCGAAGGTACACAATACTAAACTTCGACCCCTTCCTGTGAAATTTTAAAACCTAATGAAACTAAATCCAACAAAAGCCAACTGGTTTACTGGAATTACTACTTCAGTTGACAGGTATGATTATAACCTAGAACTTTTATGTTTTCTCCCTTTTTAGTCCCTGCCCTCCTGGCCTGGCAGGGACTATAGCAATCGGTTTTGGTCGGTTGCTATTAGTTCGGCGCGCGGACCCATAAAAAACGGAATTCATTAACCTAAGTTTCAAATTTATATTCCATAAATCACTTTTTTCTTACCAATACAAAATTCCCACCGCTATTTCGACCACTAAGAATTTTAACCATCTTATTTGGCCTCATATCGAGGCCAGGACCTGGGCAAACTTAGGATAAATCTTCATTTAACATATGTATTCAATGAATTTTCTGAACATGGAAACTAATGCTAGCATTGCATTAACATTAATTCGCTAACATTAAATGTTAACGTGATATATCAGTGAACTAGAAACTAGTTTATAAGTAGCTCAACTCAAGTTGCCGACACATGTGCTTGCTTCGCTGTCTGTCTGCATGTTGATTTGCATGTTGATTTGGTGTCAATCTTCTGAAGCTCTGAGCTGAAATAAACCAAATTCGCTGAACATCTGGGCGTAATAGTCGGCGGTACACTTGGATTTATTGCTGCCATACTGATTCTGCCGGAACAGTATTCTACAATCAGAGGTCCTGAAACTGCAGCTACACATTCAGGCGACAAAGGAGAATTTATATTCCTTCATTTTCAACTACGAAATTCTGAGGGAAGCTACTTCCAATTTTAATGCAAGTAATGCAAATGATCATATGGAAAACGAGAATAATTTTGAATTGCGTTGAGGGAAGCTACTTCCAATTTTAATGCAAATGATCATATGGAAAATGAGAATAATTTTGAATTGCGTTGATGTGCAGGGGGTTTTACCTGATGGCAGACAGGTTGCAGTAAAGGTTGCAGTAAAACGATTGTATGCATACCTTGGCTTCCTGAGCGGAACAGTATTCTACAATCAGAGGTCCTGAAACTGCAGCTACACATTCAGGTGACAAAGGAGAATTTATATTCCCGCTATACCTATCGAATTCGGAATTCATTTTCAACTACGAAATTATGAGGGAAGCTACTTCCAATTTTAATGCAAATGATCATATGGAAAATGAGAATAATTTTGAATTGCGTTGATGTGCAGGGGGTTTTACCTGATGGCAGACAGGTTGCAGTAAAATGATTGTATGCATACCTTGGCTTCCTGTGCTTAGCATAGAAATCAGCTTCAGCAATGCTTGAACGGCCTAAAATCTCAGGTTCATCCTGCAATAAATTCATTTCTGTCAGTATGCCAGGAATAAAAATTCATTCCTATGAATGCTTTTGGTACGAAAATTGCCGGTTTACACAATGTTTATAATATCCCTAACGTACAGGCCTACGCTTTTGTACCAGAAATTCCAGGTATATGAGCACAGATCGTCGGCCGTGATTCGTATCTGCAATTACATTCACACAACATATCGATATGAACCGAAGATAATATTTTAACTCGCAGATAACTTACTAATCCCTAGGGTTCCATCTAATTGTTGGCTGCTGTTTTCAAATTAGGGTTTTCAATTTCAGTCCGTTCCATTCTAAATTTAGGTTTTAATGAAATAAAAATCGTTAGTAATGTAAAACAATTTACCTGGCGTCCTTCTTCAAGAGAGAGACGATAGGCCGTAATCCTTGGTTCAATCTGATGCAAAGAACTTGTTCTCACTGTAAATTTGTCTTTCCAAAGCTCCCGGCAATGTTTTGCCCACAATGCTTGACGATTTCCAATATATTTCCGCAGCTGAAGCTCCGCGAGCTATCAGAGCCCGGCATGCCGTTGAAGACTTGCTCTGGACTGAGGTCCCTGTTTCGAATCTCCTCAACGGACAATTCATGCTCTTCTCCTTCCATTTTTCAGAAGAAAATGCCTGTGAATAAGCGTTCTGCCAGCCTGCATGGGCATTTGAATGCATATTGACCAAGTGTCGTGCTTTGAGGGTTGTGGCTTTGCCAGGTGTCATCGGAGCGTGTAGTAGCAAGATCACCCTTTCTTGCATGGAGTCGCACCCTTCTGGATCCGGTCTCTGAAAATCAATCTTTCTGTTTTAAAATAAAAATCAATTATTTATCATTAAACTAAAGCAATTTAAAATTTTCATTAATAATTACAAAAGATAAAAAATAATCATGTTGATTCTCTGAAAATCAATTCCCCAGTTTTAAGATAAAAATCAAATATTTACCACTAATAAAAATTCTCTCTCAGCCCAATTCTAAAATAAAAATTAAACATATACTGTACTACTTAAATAGAATCCACAGATATTGTCATTAAATAGAATCCACATCTACTACTGTGGGTATTTGTTCAAAGGAACATATACTGTCCTTAAATAGAAGCCACATGAAGCTGATCAAAGCCGGCTGGTCGCCCTTAATCGGAATAATGAACCTGCTCAGATCTATCAAACTGCCCTTAATGCAGGAGAATTCTTCCTTTTTAAAACTCTCGTCAATGTTTCTGAAGGTGGTTACACACTTCCTGCCCTCACGTTCATGGATGTCAACGACAACATAACCATCTGTTCCTACCAGCCCATGTTCAACTTCTGCCCAGCGTATTAAAAAACAGAGTTCAGTTCGTAATATTTATTCAACTTTTGTGCAGCATATTAAAAAACAATAGTTCGTAATAACCAGAATATACACAGAAATATTCACTAACGTGCATGTGGTAAGACACGCGGTAGCTAATAAAGAAATATCGACTGACAAGTGGTGATTTATCTGGGCACTTTATAATTAATATTAAGAGCAATGCATATTTAATATATATGTTTTTACTGAGATAATACTAACTTAGTCCTATTCATTCCCGTCGGCAATAGTTAGAGACAATGTAAATGGTTTACTTCATACTATATTATCAAAACATCAAATTAACTTGATGAATTAGCTGTCAACTCATTCTCAAATTGCTGACTGGACTCAAGTCTAGGGCTCTCTCGTATTTCAATTTCATGAGGCCTGGACATGTGCAATGGCAGTCTACTAGACATTTATTAGTTTAATTTGATGTGAAAAAAATTGATGCCAAATTTACTGACTTATTTCCGACGCATTTTCATGGCCTGGAATAGCTAAATCCATTAAAACATTCTTTGTTATGACTGGAACACATTTCACTTTACCCTTTATGTACTTGTTTGCAAACTAATGTTCAAAGATTTCTCACAGTTAATGCTGTCTGAATTTTAGATTTTGTGAGCACCTGCCGTTGATGCGAGTTGTGACCAACTGCTCCCTCCTCAAGGTATTTTTCCTGACAAAACTCATTGAAATGAAGTGATGTTAGGCTCTCTTTGAGCTGGTACATGACTCCTCTGAAGCATGCCAATTGATGGAAAATTTGTACAGTCATTCTGTGCATAATCGCGACCCCTGTTTCCATCTCCCTTCAGTTCACTGTCACTTACTGTTCTCAAACTTCTGCATACTCGCTGCATTGTAATTGACAAGCTGTTCAACAACACTTGCTGCTCAGAACTATCATTACAATCTTTTGGAAGGAAAAACTCTAAAACATAATCATCACTCCCAGTGTGAGTGCTTCGTAAACGGACAGCAACAGCAGCACTGATACAAAACATACGTGCATGATGCACAAGAGTGTAATCCATTACGTTATAATTCTTCACATCGTTCGCAAAGTATGGCTGGTTTGATTCAAATGCTTTCCCAGGGATGCCTTGCCCTTTCTCTAAACGATGTTCAGCGCATATATCCCTAAAACCCTGCATACCATGATCCCCCACATAGCATGCCTGATCCTCAAGTGCCAAGAACATCCGTCCATAGCTACCTGTATTCGTAACCTCACCTATAGGTATTTCATAATGTCTGAAGTTTGTGCCAGTCGCTTTCGAATTCCACATTCCCAATTCGTACATCCATGTAACCATACATTGCAACACCAGCTCGCCAAAAGCTACTGACACTTTGCTAGCAGCGCTCAAGGCTAGCAACTGCACCGGCCCTTGCATTTGCTGCCAAGAACAAAAGGCAGGCACTGCCAGCTATGGAACTGCACCTACGCTTTTGCCCAGGTGAAACTTGAATAAAAACCATGCACAGGGGAGGCTGCTGGTGGCTGGACCAGCTAGGTAGGGACTAGCTGCCATGCAGCCTGTTTTACTTTAGCTATTTTTTCACCTCATTTCTGGTCTTTTTTGCATCATGTCAGGTCAAATTTTGTTGCAAAAGTAAATTTGAGTTTTTAAATTTTTATAAGTAAAATATTTTGGAGTTTTTCAAAAATATATTCAAAATATATTTTAAAGCATAAAAAATATATTTTAAAATTATATATATAAAATAGAAAAAAAAACACAATCAAAATCAAAAAATAATATCCCTAACTAACATATAAGGAAAAAAAAAACAATTTCTATAAATGTAATGAATTTATTTTTCTAATTCCAAAATTGCTTTTAGTATTGGTAGCTATATATTACCCATAATCTAATAAATACAATTAAGCTCATAAGCATGTATGTTTTCGAATTGGAACTGCAATTTTTTATTTCTTATTTATATGTAAAAGATTAAAACAACTTCAAATATTTGGATTTTAACTTTAAGGTGTTGTTATATAATTAACTACATATAAAAGTTGTATTCGTGAGTTAACAAAGTTATTGGTTATCTAACGTAATACAAAGGAAAGGGAAGGAAAATTTTAGTAGTTAATATAAATAGAGGGATGGTTTTATAAGCTTTTTCTAAAAAGAAAGTTTGTGGATCTCAATTTTTTTTAAAAATTAATAGCAAAAAAATTATATTATAAACTTTTTTAGCTTAAAATTGGTAAAAGTTTAGAGAGACTGCATAAAAACATTGGAAATTTGAATTCTTTTACAAAATTATATCCAATTATTTTACAATTTTTATATTAGGATTAGTTGGCCAAAATTTCTAAACATTAACATAAAAGTCCATCCTGAAAAGTTTATAGACATTAGAAATTTGAATATTTTTACAAAAATTATAGCCAAACATTTTACGATTCATATATTAGGATTCATTGGCCAAAGTTTCTAAACATTAACAGAAAAGTCCATCCTTAAAAGTTTATAGAGATGATATAAAAACATTAGAAATTGGAATATTTTACAAAATTATAGCCAAACATATTACAACTTGCATATTAACACTGATTGCCAAAATTTCTAAATTTTAATATAAACTTTTATCTTTAAAATTTTCCAATATAACAAAGAATGGACCCAATTTTTAACCAAAATAACCTCTATGGAATCTGTAATTTCCACCTTGGGGATCCTAGTGACTGGTTTGGAACGTTTACCAACACTTGCGGGTTTTGGTGTAAAGAAAACCTCTTGATATGTTGCGCCAGAAGTGTGATTCAGATGTAGGTCCTGTCACTGATAAATCAGATGTTTATAATTTTGGAATGCTCACTACTACATGTAGGGGGGTTTTAAGACAATATTTAAGACAATATTTGAGTCAATTGTCATAACTTAAGACAGAAAGAAACTTGTCTTAAATATTGTCTCTAAGCGGGTGTCTCAAAATATAATGTCTCTATAAAGACAATATAGAACACATATTATTACTGTCTCTATAAAGACAAGAATTATTGTCTATTAAGAGACAATTTGATTTGTCTCTCTAGAGACAATTTCATTTGTCTCTCTAGAGACAACTTCATTTGTGTCTCTTTAGAGACAATTACATTTTTGTCTTTTTAGAGACAATAGGTGAGATTAAAAACATATTGTCTCTATAGAGACAATATGTCCATAATTCAAACTATTGTCTCTCTAGAGACAATATAAAAAATTATTTAAAAAAATAATAGAATCGTAATTCAAACTATTGTCTCTCTAGAGACAATATAAAAAATTATTTTTAAAAAAATAAATAAAATCATTTTGAATGTTCTTTCAAAGTAGTTTCACATTCAAAGTTCACAAATAGTACTCGTGTATGAGAGAAACCACCACAGAAATTCCTGTCTGATAGAAACTAGCGCATATGGGTTATTAATATTACCTTTGTTTAGCAAGAAGGGATTCAATTCATTACTAAATTTACGCCCAAGTTTTAATACTTCAAATGGGCGTCAGAAGTTTGGATTTAAGATGCTACCTTAGCTTTGATAAGTGTTCCATCTCCCAGTTTTACTATAGTTAAAGAAGAATCTGTAGACTGTTGAATCGAAATGACTTTAGATTTAAACAATGCAAATCTTTATCCAAAAATCAATCGAAAGCCCAATTAATGAAATGGTGATACCTTTATGTGTTCGACATACAACATACCCACAAGAATACCCAGGCAGGCTTAATAGCCACAGTTATCAACTGTACAAGATTGTAGGAATTTTGTTGGTGGCAGGTATGGGTTAGTTTATGCTTCAATCATGTTATCAAAAATATAGCTTCATTGCTCAGCTGGATTACGTAGTATTATAGAGGGAGTATGATATCTAGAACTGGATTACACAGTATTATAGAGTGAGTATTCTTTCACTTGAACGGTTTGTAATGGAATGTTTTTATGCCCGCCCAGTTATTTTAACTTCTTTTTCAAAATATTTTTGATCATTGTTGAAAATTAATACTCTAAACAGACTCATCACAAATATTCTTTAACTGATCACTTATCAAAAGCTTGTGAGGTTTCTTATGTAGCCCGTGAATTATTTTGATTTTAACTGAGGAAGACTCGCTTATTACGTTTGATAACAAAGGCATTAGCAATGGGTTCTACAACAACCCACTTCCCTTTTCTAAGTACTTGCAAACCATTGACATTGCCTTGCATTAGAACAATGATGCCACCTACGTCTGAATGGCTTCTTAAAGCAAGGGTAAAATATGGATTTGGGCATGGTGGATAGTAATTTACAAGTAATAGCTATCTGTGTTCCCCAAAAATATTATTCAAGTAATCAGAATGGAGTCCTAGAGCTTTAGAAATTGCAACCGACAGCCTTAAACACAGTGCCCTCACCTCCATAGCGTACTTGCCTGCAATTTCCCTGTAATAAAAGCTTCAATATTATATTAAGCCAAACAAGTTATGATTGTTGCTTTAATGGTTGACAGAAGGTTTAGTGGCTACCTATAGGCTGCAGGTTTTTTAGGCCAAGAGTCGATGACTTCGTGTAATAGAAAACAAGGGTGTCTCAGATAGTCCCTCCAGTTAAGGACTTCATCTTTTTGAATATTGAAGCCTGTAGCAAGCTGAGCCAGTTGCTTTGGATCCTCTGAATAGAGGTATGCACGATCTTCCATTGGCATTTCAAAGAATTCTTTGGCGATTCCCATCATGTTTTTCATCACCCTCTATGGTACCTCGTGGTTCACTATCTGATCATATCATGCAGCTTCAACCATATTAATACTGTATTTGAATAGATTTTTTTTTAAGAATTAATGTTCATAATTAAGATTTTGGAAGTTTATTGAGAGATATTATGAGATTCAAAATTCAAATCTTAAAATTCAAAATTCAAATCTTCAAAACAGTTTATATCGCAATATCATGAGATTCAAAATTCAAAGCCTCGTGAATCCATTCCCTTTCGCAAAAAAAATCATAACTTGGGACATTGGAGATTGAAGGTTGTACCTGGAAAAAGCCATCCTCCTAACATGCACGTTGGATTTGTTTTATGACAGTGGTTCTGCTAGGGCCATGCAGCCGTTTCAGATCCACCACTAGAATGCTCTAGCAAAAAGATACCTGAGACATGTTGGGTTGCTCCTGGGGAGGCAAAATATATTTCTTCTGCACCTCAACATTGTTTATTCCATTGCACAGTAGTTTCTCAACACCATTAGCATTGGTCTCAGTGTGAAGATCCATTCTAGAGGACATGCATCTTTCTTTCCTCTTGATGTTATTGCGAATGCAATCTTTTTCCATACGAATGTTGCACGACTTCTAATCTAAGTTAGAAATTGCAAGTTCGCATTGTAGAAATTGCAATCTGTAGAGCCCTCAATGGAAACAGAGGCTATACGTAGGGTTAACCAATAGTTTTTACCACGGAAACATTGATAGTTGCAACAGAAAGTGTCCCGGATGAAAACAATATTGCAAAGGGAGGATTTGGCCCCTATACAAGGTATTAACGCTTACTTTATAATATCATTTATTCTGATAGTCTAGCAGGTAAACTGTTCATTGTACAACCTTTATGTAAACCAATTTCAGAGTTAAAATAAATCCTCAGACATAGCTAGAATTTTCAGAGAAAGTTTTAACAAGCCATAATATATTACAAGCAACAATCATCACAACTAGCATTTCCCCCAACAGTACACAACGAAAGGCACTTGAGCATTCTTGAAATATTTGAAGAGTACAAAAAGTTCTTGTGCAAAATGTGCAAGAGTATATAATGGAAAAAACTGTCTTAGCATATAAAAATAGCTCTGTAATGGAGTTGAACTAAGATAGCTTAGCTAACTCCACCAATGAAAACATCTGCACAGTACCCAAATCACATATAGAGAGATGCGATAATGCTAGTCTAAGCCCCAAATACAAATCAGAATTAAATGTCAGAACTCAAGAGAAAACTCCAATGATACAAAACTAATTGAATCCACCAATCCCTAAATATGCAAAAGCATCTTAACAAAGCTATTCAAAAGCATCATCATTGTCATATGGAAGGGGTTGGGCCGAAGTTGCTACAAGTTCTGCCTCGTACCTGACAACATAAAAGATTGTAAGCCAAAGTTTCAATCTTTTAGAAATGGAACAAATTATTTCAGTAAAAGTTAACAAAAAATAATAAGAAAATAGCATTCTACTTACAGCTGTTGGGTTGCAAGGTCTATCTAAACCTCAGGAGGAGCAAGAGCAAGTGACTGCACAAAATGAAGGTTTGGATCCCTATAAAAATAACCCATTATAAAATCAACACAAATTTTTTAATATAACATTCATATTAGGGAGCATTAGAAATTAGATTAAAGGCTCACCCTGAGAGCTTCCATGCCAAGTATAGGAATGGATTCTCAAAGTTGTAGTTACTTTTTGCAGATATCTCATAGTACTGAAGATTCTTCTTTCTATGAAAAGTAACTTGCTTTGCTTTCACTTGCCTATTCTTCACATCAACCTTGTTTCCACAAAGAACAATAGGAATGTTCTCACACACCCTAAAATTCATAAAGATATTTAGCTAATCGGTTCAAGAAGTTGTGCCACCACACAATTAAGGAACTTTCATTTCTACTTAGAGATCCAACCCCTCTGCAAAAGAGATACCTACAAAGATCTCTGTGCCACATTGGGACATTCTTGTAAGTCAATCGTGCAGTAATATCAAACATGATAACTTCACATTGCCCATGAATACTGCAACAAACAAAATCCCAATTAGTAAATAAGAAGGAAACAAATAAATAGAAGTGGAAAAACAATGAACCCTCGCCAATTCAATCAAGAAAATGCCAATAGAAACAAGAAAAACAAACCAGTGTTGATCCAAACAACCAATAACAGAGTCTGTCTATAAACTCAAAATTAAACTAAATTAAAATTCAAATAAATGTAAGTGGAAAAATATAGAACCCTCGCCAATTCAACGAGGAAAGTGCCAACAGAAGCAGGAAAAGCAAACCAGTATTGATCAAAATAACCAATAACACAGTCTTTCTATAAATTCAAAATTAAATTAAATTAAAATTCAAAATAAAGAGACATAAACGAGTAAACCATAGTTCTGATAAAAAGGAACCAAAAAAGGGCTCATAGTTGCTCCATTGTCATTGATATTGAGGTTAAAAGGTGTTGCCACTGAGCCCACACTACATACATATCAACACAGGAAAATAGAATTGATAAGTCAAAAGTTCTCTTGGGATCGATCCAAGTTTAAATCCATGTAGGACCTTTTTAAACAAAAAGTTGAAAAGGCACCCCAAAAGCTCAAATGTACAATGCTCCAATCAACAGGTGTCTACTACACCTGCAGAGGATGACAAAAAACACTACTTTTGTAAAGTCCCAAGAGACCTGAGTTCAAGTGAAAATCAAAATCAGTTTGGCAAAATACAGAAATGGGAAAATAATCAAACTAATTATTAACGTACCTTAACCATATTTTTTCATTAAACCTTACTTGACTGAGCAATAAAGTTGGGTCAACATTTCATACTTGGCTTTCTCAACTTGACAAAGCACCACAACCTGCAAATCATCAAATCATCAATTCAAGTACCATGGATTGAATAAACACTGAGATTCTATATGGTTGTATTGTATGCTCATCCACATGGATGTCTTACTTTGGGAACATTTGCAGCAAGACTATTCAGAACAACTTCCACATAACCATGGAATTCTTGAGCCATCATTATGAGCTCCTCATCTGGATCTACATGCCTTCTTACCATGGTTTCCTAGATTATAAACAAGAAAATCAAACTCAGGTTGAATATCAAGTTGGGAGATAATTCTTCTATTCTCATCGTTGTATATGGTCATGGTCTCCTAAGCTAAAATGTGTATTGATTCTTAAATTATTTAATAGAAAACATTTTGATTATGTACATGTGCAACTTACGATGGAACTTTATGTGCTTCATTGCCTATATGCAAGTGTTTCAATACAAGCTATAGTTTTTCATGATTATACTTTGGGTTACATAAAGTAGTCTTGGCCTCTAGCCAGCTAAATATTGCCTACCCTCTACCTTATATCTATTTAAGTTTTAACAGTGGAAATAGTTTGTCTTGAAGATCGAAGAAAACTCAAAGGATGTTAGTCCTAGCTAAAAGCAAAGACTAGCAATCTATTTTCATTTTCTGCTAAATAGTTCTCTACCATAGAAACCAAAATTTTTGGTTACTTGTAATTATTCATAAGTTGAACAATTTTCTAGCAGCACAATGCCTACTTATCTGCAATATAATTGTCCAGCAGAAAATAATGTGACTAGCATGCGTTTGAATGTAGTTTACTAACTTTTTAACCTTAAACAGACATGTGAGTACTCGATAACATAAATAACAAAATAAATATAACATGTCCTCCTATTGACACAAGATGTGAATTGATACTCTGTTTCAATTTGAGATGAGAGAATTACTTATGAGAATATTTAAGATATCTACACATTCAGACTGAGGTGGAATTCATCGAATGTTTAAGTTCCCTCCCTCCCTTCAGAAAACCCAAACGACAATCATTTATCGGTCACCCGAAGGATGAAAACATAGACCCATGGACAAAAAAGTAAAATATTGAACAATCTACCTAGCTGGTGGGCAGGTGAAGTAGATGATAATTACTACTGAAAACACTATAAGTCCCATCCATCTATTTGATTCCATGATCTCGACATGCCCATGCCCTATCCATTTTTTTCTGCTGGAAAAATAAATAAATAAATAAATAAACACTTGAAAAAATAGAAAACCATTGGAATCAAATGTATGAAATCAAATATTGTTAATGATTAACATATAGCATCACAAAATAGATACAACAATGTCAGGTTTCTTGTACAGTCCAATCATAAGGTGCTTTAGAATAACAATTTAACATCTGGTAGAGTAGATGAAATGAGAATACTATGAATAGACATATCTGCAAACAAATTCCATGAAACATTCTTCTTTCTCATAGCATACCAAGAGCCATTCATGGATATTCTCATCATCCCATGATGTTTATCAACTACTATGATTCCTTCTGACATACATACCCTACTCTCAACACTTCTAATTAATGAATATGGTTGGTTAGAACTCTGCGAAATGAATGAGGACCAATTTCTCTAATTAATTTAGATGTAAGGTATCAATCTACACGTACCTGGTCATCTGGAAATAATATATTGATGTGTAAAACAGCTCACAAATAACAACATATCTATTTCATGCCCTGCAAAAACTTGTAAACTCAACCACTGAGATAAAATAATGAAATTAAATAGCATTTTGAACTGTTAAAAATAGAAGGAACAAAGGCCAAGTACTATGTAATCCACACAGTCCACCAAGTGAAAAGGCTAGCTGGTCTCGAGCTGCATCTGTGGCTCCAGGAATATTAGTCACTATCCTGAGTGAGATCACCAACACAAAAACAAAAATTATTATTTATTCAACTTATTGACCATTATCTTAAAACAACTGTAAATAACCTAGTAGAATCCAACATAGTTCCATTTAATCTAACATAAGAATGTACAAATCTATCTAATCCGTAAGAATATTAGTTCCATTTAATCAAACCTAAAGATAGTATAAATCTATCTAAACCTAAAAATTATCACACCTCAATGCTTAAAAGTCAGTATCTAAAAAAAATGACAAAAAAATCTCGGTTCAAGAGTTTATCACCTTAGGTAAAAACAACTAAAAAATTAAAACAATTAAAAAAAGTAAAAAAGTAAAACAAAACAAATTAACCTCACAAGTTAGAAGAGACTAATCTTAAATAAACCTAAAACCAAAAAGGTTTAGACCTAAAATGATTCATCTTAACTTCATGTTATCTTTAAGATGATGAGAACAAAAAAATTACTAAAACAAAAAATATTAACCTAGTAGACTATAATACATTAATATTCATCAAACCTATTAAAAAGGCATCTTAATCTCAAAGAATATATCAACTTAAGCAAAAGACAGGAGAGAATAAATAAATAAACCATCTTAACCTAATACAATATGATAGAATTTTCTTAACCATTAAAGTCCACAAAAATCCATGATGATTAAAGCCATCCATGATGTATTAAAGCCAGATGAAAATTAGAGTAGATCCAATTGAACTACGATCTATCCATCAACCAGCTGCAAACCTCAAAGAGATACCAAATTATAAGAAAAACTATGAATAAAATCCCATTACCAATACCAACCAGCATTATATCCATCTTTATCAATCTATTTTTAAGTTGGGTGCAAAGTTCACTGAGATACCAAATTTAAAGAACTACCATACATGTTAGGGAACCTATCTACTTTTTGTACATTGACGAATCAACCAAATCTGAATCTGAATCTACTGGAAACTTCAAAATATGTATCATAAAATTAGCCTAGGGTTTATTGTCCATTATCTGAAACTTCTTCAGAATCTCAATTGCTTACATGCCCGTGTTCGAGGACCAGCTCACCTCAACTCAGCCATACCTCCAAGACCAAGAAATAATACATGTCAACTTCACTTGCTAGTTTCTTAATGCACCATGAGATAGAGTTTTTTAAACTAACTGTTAGGACCAGGTAATCTACATAGAACAAAAATATAAGCATATCAAATTTATCATAATCAAACAAATAATAAAATTTAGGACCTGCAACGGTCTTAGTGATGCCCATAATCTGTAAGTACTCATAAATCCATGAGTACCAAGCACAGGAGGCTACTTTAGCCCAGAAAGGGACTTCTTCAACTTACACACATGTGTATCCCATCCTAACAAAGATATTATATTTGAACCCAAGCTGAAACAAAACCATGAATCGCTCTTCTTGCCACCTGCATCTCTAGCCTTGTCAAAATCCACTAAAGCATGCAGCAACTCAAAGCACTGTGCTAGTGTGCCCTTTAAGTACCTCGCATACCTCAGACCATGGAGCATATTTGTGGCAACCTCAGCTCAACCATATATTAGCAGCCAAGCTGGACACTAAATTGGTGTCTGAGCCCCCCTTGTTTGTGAGACAAGGGATCTCATGCACACAACAATTTGATTGCTAAATTCTACCAGATATGTTAGGGAACCTATATACTTTTTGTATGCTGACTAATAAACCAAATTTGAATCTTAATCTACTGATAACTTCAAAATATGTATCATAAAAGTAGCCTATGGTTTATTGTCCATTATCTGAAACTTCTTTAGAATCTCAATTGCTTACTTACCCCTATTCAAGGACCACCTCACCTCAACTCAGCTAAACCTCCAAGGCCAAGAAATAACACATGAGGTGTATGTCCTTCATGTCAACTTCACTTGCTAGTTTCTTCTTGCACCATGGGATATATTTTTTTTTAACTAACTTTTAGGACCAAGTCATCTACATACAACACAAATATAAGCATATCAAACTGATCATAAGCAAACAAATAATACAAGTTAGGACCTGCAACAGTCTTAGTGATGCCCATAATATGTAAGTACTCATCAAAAAACAAAGTATGTTCAAAATTTGTTTTGTTGCACACATAATTAGTTTATGTTTGGACCCTCACAACCTAGTGCACTCCTTAGAAGCTAGAGCGATGCATGTTCAAGTTATTAAAATTTAACACATATCAATCCCTTCTGTCCTCTTTTTGGTGGGCGCTACATTAATTGTGGGTGTGGAATGCTCATCACATTGAACACTCTCCTCATCATTTCTATCTCCCATTCACTAAAATTCGACAATGCTTTCCAGCCAAGGTTTAGGAATGACTATTGGATGATTTTGTGCAACACGAAAATCATCATGTGCTTGTATCTCCTCCCCATGTTCACTCCCAGATGTTTCACCGGATTCCTATACAAAATAAACTTTAACTTTTTATACTAACATTAAAATCTCCAATTGATTTATTGCATTATTCATATAATATTATAAACAACTAACCTTAGATCCATAACCAGTAATTATTTTTTCCCCTTGATTTATCATGTGTTGGAAAAGACCTTGGGAACCATGTAATACAACATATTTTAGGTCTTCCTCTGAATCTTCCTTTTGAAATTGGTGAACCTACATTAAGAAAGATAATCATATCTATAAGGTAAAATAACTAATAAGATACAATTAACTCAACGTGACCATGGTTACTTTGCCTAAAATAGAAAATATAATAGATGGAAATATCACTTACCATACCACCACGAATACTATTATATCCACCAGAGCCTAATTTGTGAGATCCAATTTTTGACACCCTAGCTTGGGTTGCTTTTCTTGTATCTCGTAGGCGTCTCTTAGCTCCTCCTTGTGCAAATGGCGTATAGTTTGGATTTCTGAGGACTTTCCTCTTAAACTTGGCATTTTTCATAAGTTCATCCCACATCACTTGGTCTGTGATCCAAGCTGGACGTGGATACATCAAGTTTTTTGTCAACTTTGTCCTTAAATTGGACCTCTTTGAGTGCATGTATTTACTTGCAATCTGTAAAATAAGTTCCTTATCAAATCCAGGATTACCAAATGCTATTACTACATCTTTAAATAGTTCCTATTTTTTGTCATTGGCTTGTTTCCTCCAATCCATTTCGATGGTATTTCCAAATAATTTTTCTGCACGACAAAAAATAAAGTGATAAAACTTCAACCCTGTTTCATCCTTCAAGACATTTCCTTCTGAAGTGAGCAAGACTGTAACTTCTTGCATTACAATGAAATTGTGGAACTATTAAGAAACCAACCAAAATATGAAACTATTTTTCATTTCTAAAATAATGATCCTAAACATAACAAATGAAATTATAAAAAAAATAAAATAATTTTACCTGTTGATCCCTTGCAAGAGCTACACTCTCCAGAAATGACATTTCCCACAACTGAATTTGTTCAATTATTTCTTGTCTGATTTGAACATTTGCAAGAATATCTGGTAGGAGCCTTAACATTCTTGTTTGTGACTCTATAAGACTCCTCAAAGAAACTTGTTTTGGTCCCGGTGGGAGAATGCTGACTATACCCACATTTGATGTAGAGGGCATGTTATGGGGTTCTGGTGTAGATTGCATAACATGACCCTCTATACCAACAGATTGTATACTTGTTGGAGTCACCCTAGAAACATCCTGCAAGGCACAAATATAAATAATAAGATGGAATAATAGATGAATAATGTTGAAATATGTAATTAGGGTCGGTCTTCATAATGACATATCTAATCACAATTCTATGTAATTTATGTAAAAAAAGGAAAAAGAAGATTATTTTTATTATGACTGAGGCATGGGTTTCACGAACACATGAAGAAGCAAGTCCCATTACAAAATGACAATATCTCGGAAGACTCATTAAAATAAGGTCATGAAGGTGGAAAATGATCAATGAAATGTATAGTAAATTTGCAAATAATCATGGCAACCAAAATACTAATCAATACAAATAGGTGTCCATGAGGTATGTATAATAATTTTCTTTTAAAGGGTCCATCATAAGATGTAGTAGGGTTGAATTTATGGGTTTATATTTTAAGAAATACCCTAGTATTTAGAAACCTTAATCTTAAGGTATTTGTTCCCTATGATTTGATTTCTAGGCATGGGATAAACTCTAGAATGACATAAAGGGAAAAGTGTATGATCTAAGGTTTGAATTTAAGAAACCCCAAAAAGGCCTCTTGATTACATAAAAACCCTGAAAAAGTAACTTGACATCATGTTTTGGAATAATATATTGCTTGGGTTACTTGTTAAAATAGTATTGTATCTACAAGAAGAAAAAAACAGATGGGGTGATCCATTTGAAGGCATGATGTAGCTCTTCGTAGCACCTCATAAATCATGGAGTTGTTGTGCAAAAACTTTATTAAATATATGCCCTAGATTTATCAACAAAGGACATAATCAAACTCACATAAATAAATGGTTGAATCCTACACCTTGCATAACATTAGATGTACATGGGGGCATTAATGATCCCTGCATGCCAACATTGGTTGTATTGAGGGGCATAAATGAATCCTGCATGCCAACAAAATGAACACTTAGTAAAAACAAAAATATTAATAAATACATATTGTGAAATATGTTAACTAAATGCACAAAAATATTGATCAAGTTTTACCACTATCATTACCTTAGATGTTTCATAAGGTGTTATAGGGGTTGGAATGAGTTTAGCGATTTCCTGCATTCCACAAACATAAATTAGCATAATATAATAAGGAATATAAGATAATTGAACATATAAAAGACAATATTCAAGCTTACCTCATGCATCATCATAGCAGCATCTTGCCCTCGTGCATTTGTTAACATTTCCATAAAAGTAGTGAATATCATTGAATCCCCCATAGTAGCATCGGTAACACCCATGGGTACATTCTTAAAAAACACATAATAACATAAAAATAAGAAAACCTTGATAAAAAAACCGATAAGAAAATAGAATCGATAACACCAAATATGTGTTGAGTGAGCATTGAATATTTGTCCAACACTTTGAGGCAAGCTTATCAGAGTGTTCCAACAAGCATTTAACTAGTCACAAACAAACTTTTGAAGTATCATTTTAAAGTTATTTCTAAAAACAAATCCAACCTCGAACTGAATCAACAACATAAATAATACAAATACCAAAAGCAACATAAATACCTGGTCTGCCATTTTGTATAGAATAATGTGATAGAAATCTGTGAAGAAAAGTTTGTGGACACTAGTTAGGATCATTACATAAATAAATTTTGAAATATATGACAACGTTTAAAACCATAAAATTATTCTAAAATACGTTGGTTTAAACTTCTATGCATGTAATACTAATTTCATTGAGTTCTCTGAATTATATTACAAAGGGTAATGCACTGTCTTAAATTGTTGTCGCATAATGCAAAGTAATCTCTGTAGAATATCTCCTTGTTGCCTATAAACATTACTTCACTATCTCATTGTAGCCACAATCAACTCCAAACCAGACCTTGCTTGCCTCAAAACCCCAGAGCATACCTCAAGATGATTTTCTGCTACATAAAAATCTTAGGGGTGATTCGTTGCCACAAACAATCCCTTATAGGTGGTTCACTGCCACAATTGATACCTCAGGGATGATCTATTGTCATCAATAGTGCCTCAGAGGTATCTTTCTATCTCAGAATTTCTTCATAGACATATTGTTGCCACAGTGAAGCCTCAGATTTAGTGTGCTGTTATAGATAATGCCTTAGAGATAGGCCAATGCCTCAGATAATGTCTCAGGGATGATTCACTACCCAGATAATGCCTCAAGATAGTTTGCTGCCACAGTTAGTGTCTGTTCAATCATTTATATAACAACATTCAGAAGTTGGATTAAAGTAAGAGATTTTAGAAAATTAAATGAAAGTCTGGTTGGTTGACTCTCTGCAATTATGGATTGAAACCAATGAGGTTCCATATATGGTGCTCAAAAAATAAACAGTGTTCCTAACAAACAAGCATCATTTTGTATATAAAATATTTACATAAATTATAACCAGTTTATATTAAACTATGAAATCAACATTTGGAAAGAAATGCATATGAAGCATATTAAGCATGCATGGAAACTACTAATCAGAGACCAGAGAATTATTATGGTAGATGAAGCGATATGGTGTGCTGCCTTAGAAGAGCACCAATATGCAATAATGAACCCTGAAATATGCTTGGAAAATGAAAAGACATAAAATAATGTAGAGCATTGGTGGCAGAGAGGGTATAAAAACTCAGAATTGTGTTTAACCCTCCAATATAGTTAACCACACATGGAATAAGTGAATTCAAATGAATGAAAATGCAGTGAATGCCCATGAGCTCTGGTTTCATCAATTCATGAGTAAATGTTGGTGTGGGATTAAACCAAATAATGCCAATTCCATGTGTCATACTTCTCAAAGACCCAAGCTACAAATATCATGGCTTGGTATTATACGTATGCGCAGATTTGTACAGATTTGAGATGTTCAAACGAGAATCAATCATATCTCCATAACACCCCTCTTGAACCTATTTCATGCTAATGAATTAGAGTCGAGTGCCAAACACATGATCACATATCCAAGCAAAAGATCATCCGAGTGCATCTCCTAGAATGGTGGATATCAAGTGACTCAATGTGGCCAGTTATTGCACAGAAGTTGAAATATATAACAATGAGCCAATGGGGCGTGCATTTTCATAAAAGGATGACCTCATTTCTCAAAACACACCCAAAGGAACTAGGATTGTTACAATGTTGTATGTTGGGTTAGGGTGCAACACTATCATGTTATAAGACACAATTGCATATAAAAGGTTATACTCCATGGGATACATAAAGAAAATTCCTTTTCTTGTCTTAATTAGAAAGGATACAGTTTTTCATTGACAAGAAAGAATTGTTATTTAGAAAGGAGGCATCATCCAATGAAGTTCAAGATGGTGAAGAATGCACCATACAATACATTTCAGCTACTTCTATTCAGGAAAATTCCATCTCACTTGTTAATAATGAAACTCACGAGTATGGGTTTAAGAATTCAGATGCAATTGAAAGATATCAAGATCATGTAGTTGAAAAAGAAGAGCAAATTGAACAGGTTTAAAAAAGTAAAACTCATGATGATGAAGAATGAAAATCACATAAGAATTATAACAGTAGCCAAAATGATGGTTGTCCCATGTTGTCTAATGCAGTTTCTTTGAAATTTGGAGATCATCAACTGATTCATTCATCATACGATGAACCTCAAGAATCTTATGAGAATACTTGAGTTTCGGATGTTGGTCTGCAACCTCATAACTCAGCTATTGAGGATGAAGTTCATGAAGACAAATTTCATTATTCAGAGTCCAGACAATGACAAACAGTTTTATGGCCTTGATGAATTGTATGGTTCGAAAGTGGACAATGTCTCTAGTATGTATGAGTCAATGCCTAGTGTTTCCTAGCATGCAAGTGAGTCATCTCATTACAAGGTTGATTGGATTCATGTCTACACACAAATAGAGAGCGATACTTCAAAGCAGAAATTAAGTTGCTCATGTAATTATAAAGAAACAGAACCAGACACGGCTCAGGAAATTGTTGATAATAATCCCCAATGCCTACATCTATACCATGAAAATAATCCCAATTCCTACAGCTATACCAATGAATACAGCTACGCAAGGAAAATAATACCAATGCCAACATCTTTGCAAGGGAAATACATTAAATTGAAAGGAAAATACCTGTGGAAAATAAACCCTTTGTTGTCTTCCTTGAAACTCTAGCTCAACTTCGAGTTCCTTTGCAAAATAATAGTGAAAGCCCCAGCATATAAAAACTAAAAAAATTTAGCGCCAAAAAGATTTTCGACCTCTACACCAAAAACGTTTCGGTGGTTTCAGCTGTCTTCTTTCCATTTTAAGATGGCTTAACCTGCCGTTTCCTGCTATTTCCCACCCATGTCTCCCACTTTTCATAAGAATGAGGGTTTTAATATCTATCTCCTCCCACCCACGAATAAATGAGTATGTACCCTGCTACCGTTGGGCCTCATGCCCTTAATTCCCATCATAGAAACCCTAGTCTTGCGGCTCTCAAGCATTGGTGTTTGTTTGTCTCTCCAATTTCTCGACAAACCCTCCATTGAAATGGGGCAAACGAGGAGGAAGGTTTGGTTATAGAAGCAAAGGTGTTGGTTCATTGCAGTGTGGAGGAAGGTTTGGTTGATGAAGATGCAACACCATTTTCCAGTGGATTCATAATGGAAAGTCGTGGTAGGAATCAGGCAGGGAATGGAGTAGTTCCACCAGGCCCACCACTGGATTCCGTTCCATCAATTCTTCCCAAAATCCCAATTTCTCGTGATGTCTGGAGAATCCCTTTGGAACAAATCGAGGCGATTCTCTAGCCATCTCTTAGCACAACAGAAACAAAGTGACATTGGTGTGGCACTGTCACCATCTTCGTGAATCTGCAAACATTTCTCAATCTTTTTCGTTCCTCTGTTCCTTGCTAAAACCCTCTCTGTTCCTTGCAGAAACCCTCTCTGTTCCTTGCAGAAACCATATATGTTCCTTTAAACCATCTATCTTTTTCATTCTTCTATTCCTTGCAGAAACCCTCTCTGTTCCTTGAAACCCTCTATCTCTTTCGTTCCTCTGTTCCTTGTAGAAACCCTCTCTGTTCCTTGAAACCCTCTATGTTCCTACAATTGTCAGGCCATAACTAGTATGCGAGGCGCCAAAAACGATCTAACCAATTTAGATTCATACCATGTGCTAGGCAAAATAGAAAGGGAAAGGCCATATGCCAAACTAAATATGGCCACACGTAGCTACAAGGATAAAAATTTAGATCCACTCATCTAGATAGGAAACATTAATGGTAGACTATGACCAAAATGATGTTATGAATCATGAAGACATCTTACCTGAAAAACAAAAGACACGCGTAGGGTAGCTGGATATAGGGAATGCACACGCATAGACATGGGTCATAGCCATAAATCAAATGCAGAGAGATATTCCACATTCAAAGCCATGCACCGAGAGATGGTTTAAGGCATAAGGCCTTGCACAGAGAAGCCGAGTTCTCATGTTGTGCTTCAACTTCCATTTTCACTCAAACAACTTTATCCATCGCTGCGAGCCACTGAAATCCTACAGTTTGGTTGTGTACACATGTTCTCTAAGATAGCATTAACCGATAAACACTTAATTAAATAAGTTTATTTAACAACTATCGAATAGTAAATAAATAAATTAAATAAATAAATAAATGAATATTTATGTTTATAAATAAATAAATAGGAATAAATAAATAAAA
>APFE031111737.1:57173-69675 GCA_000404065.3 Pinus taeda | reverse complement strand
ATATATAATATATTAATTACTATATTTATAATATCATTTTTATCACCTTTTAACTTCTTAACATTATAATATCATCTATCTGTTTTTCTTCATAGCCGTTATTGGTCAACCTAGTCAACCTAGCCGTTTGGAAGATCTGCTCTCCCTATTTAATTTGCAGCCATGATTTGACTCCTCAACTTGTCTTGACGATGAACCACACTAGTTGGTTCGAAACGCGTCGACAGATATTTTCTGCATGTGATTTACGCCGAAATTTCTTCTTATAAATGTTATGGATCACAGAAGCCTCAATTCAAGCATTAACCGAGTTAATAATTTAACTAGCATTGGAAAACTAAGTCAATACTACCTAATTTAACTAGCATTTATTTTGAAATAATCAAGTATCAAAACCAACGAGTTATGATGATATCTATGTGAATCGTAAAAGTAAGTCAATACTACCCAATTTAGCTAGCACTATAAATATTATTCAAAGACACAATGATAAGCATTAAAATTTTGTTGAATACATATAGTTACTTGTCATGTCTTCACTACTAAGTTTTGGTACAATTTTAGAGTATGACATTGTGATGTAAATGTAGTCTAAATTAAAATTTTTAAATTACACCATTTATTACTATATCTACTAAACATAATACAATGACCACAAGGTACCACTACTCATACTGAGATGACAAATAATTGAGCTACCACTATAAAAAATAGATTTTCACTACCATGGACATAAGTAAATTAGGGATTATTTTTTCACATGTATAAAAAATATATATAGATATAGTTTCCCATTGTTACTTCTATCACACTACTTATGACAACACTTACTTTAATACAATCTCCCCTTAACAATAAGGACATGATTATTGAAGCAACCTAATTTAATGATATAAAAGAGAAACACATTTATTATATTGGGACAAATATACTAACCTTGGATCTATCAAGGAAGGAATGGGGTCATATTACTATAAGTGAAAAGCTCTTTTACAATGTGAACTTTTTCGTTAATTTTTGCATCATATTTATCATCTCAGCACTTATAGATCTATGTGAGTTCTCTTAAACAATTTTATCTTAATTGTTTTAAAACTAACATCGGACATTAAGTCAAGATGACTATTCACTTTCCAAGGCAGAGAATATGTCAACTTGGGAGTTACCTGCATTATAACTTAATATTAAATACTATTCTTATTTTTTATATTAATATGAATGCTTCTAATATTTAATATATTGTTAAGTAGATTACCCATTGAATAATTAGTGAAGTATCTGATTCGATGAGAGAGTTGTAAGGCTAAAATTTTGGCTACCATGGGTTAAATTTGGTGTTTGTATCATGTCATGCAAAATTAGATTTCACACCTCTCCAGGAATCAATCAAAATAATTTACACATACCAATCAAAGGCATTCAATAGATGGTTAACATAGTGGTTGGGAGGAGTTCATTGTCAAAAACATCCAAGGGTTTCCAAACTAGAGAAACAAGGGCATGTGTTTGATTTATGGGCTAACATTTGAAAATTTCCTATGAGAAGAGGAGTTGGTGGTAGTCCTTATGGCAAGGGCTTGCACCTCTTCCTTTATTTCTTAAAGTAGGCTTGAAATAAGTGATTATAGATATATGATACATATAATATGCAAAGCTCTCACAACACAATAATATTGAACATTTGCATGAGACACAACTTAATTTATTTTCAATATATTTTTTCTTTAAAAAAGGCAATATATGCTACCATGATGCAATACAATGATTCACCAACATTGGGCACCAAACAAATGATTTGGACCATGGATGTTACATACAATCACAATCATCCACGATAAACTATGATTATTAGCCACTCTGCAATCAAAGGCACAATGCAGGGACAACATGTATCCATCTTGGAGGACAGTGGGGAAACCCAAAATTTTATTGATGCACAGTTGGTGGAGTGTAGAGGCATTCATAGATTGATATATATGCTGAACAACGTGGGTGAGAGAGGATGACCATGCTTCACCTCAGTTGTCTTCTTGATTGTTGGTTAGATATGTCAAGGATATGGTTGATGGACAAATGTTGAGGATATAATTGATGGGTCGATATTGAAGTCAAAATCCTCCCTTAACCCTTTAGCTGAAAAGATGTCTCCTCAAGTCTCTCTAATAATATCATATGAAGAGTCATAATATTTAACTTGGAACTATGGCCCACCATGATCATCTAACAATTAATTGAAATAGCAGTAGACCCCAATTTAGGGATTGGGTGGATCATATGGTGGGACTATGCTAGTGGGAACCCTAAATAAATGACTTGAAACCCCCTTGATTTTCTACCTTGATGGCATTCATCTCCCAAATTTCTTGTTGGATACACAAGTCCTGAAAACATGACAAGGAAGATGAGAGGAAGTTGACAAGGACATTAGGTTGTCATATAACATCATAAAGTGTGTCCACATGGATGAACATGGAATGGGAATTAAGGTCATAAAGTCATAAAGGTCACAAAGGTGCATCAAAATATTTTTGGAGTGTCCCAAAGGTAAATATACAATTCTTGTCTCGTATAAAATAAAATATACATTTATTGTGGTGATAGTATCCACAAGATTCTTAGAACTAGTGGTATAGTGTTTGGCAATGAATGAATAAGCAAGAAAAGGGGGAAAGTATCTAACACATGTACACTCAAGGCTAGTCTACAATTGATGTTACATTGCCTTGGAATCTCCACCATATTTGGGTAACTCAAATTCTCTATGCACTAGATATTTTGGGTTGATTGATCAATTAACTGGATGATCATTGAGTTTGACTAAAGTCCCACTACACAATTGGCCTTCCACTAGTATGGGATCTGAAATGTTCCATGATAAGTGCTTATTCTTGGGGCTTGGTTTTCAAGGCAAATTCCAACGTTCACTCTAGACTAACTATGATCATCAATAACCACTTGGTGAATTCTAGTAGTCAACCAGTAAACCAACTACACAAGAATTTGAAACCGAATAGGTCAAAATGAAAATTAAGTATGTTAATGCAAGAGTTCAATAAGAACTTGAATTTAGTTACTCATTCCTACTAGGGAGATATTTCCATTAAAGGAAATCATAACACAAGAAACAACACAAAAAAGTATAAGTGATCTGAATGATGATGTTACCAAATATGTAAGTGAAGGACTCGGAAATTTATAGTGATCATGGGAATGATAGATCTCGAACAAAGCATGATGATGTTGTTGGGGAGGGATATATCATTGTGGAGGGATGGATTTAGTTTCTAAAAGGGTCTCAACTTAGTCTACCTAGTTGGATGGATTGTTTATCTCAGATACATTGAGATTGGTTAAATTCAACTTATCGGGTTCATGAGGGTAGGAGAGGGAGGCGAAATAGAGATGGGAAGCTTAAAAATCATCCAGAAGGAAAATATATGCCTGCATTTAAAGGTATAGGGAATGCTAGGGGGGTAATTTGATTCAAACAAAGGGTGAATTATGCTTCCCTGAATGGACATCATGAGACTGTGTTTAAGATTCACCATTTTGAAGCTGCGAGAAGACTAGAGTGTAAGCACAAGAGAGAAGCTAAACATAGAGTGTTTATAAGGTAGCAGTAAAGATGAGATGGATTATCAAGAATATGCTGGTAGGGGTGTTGTTGGACTGTCACAGTGGAAGAAATGATCTAATGGATAAAATGAATGTCTACTAAAAAAGAAAATTTCAATGTTGAGGTGCAACTTGGGAGGGGTAGTTGATGGTTCCCTGTGCTAGGTCAAGTGCTTGAAATGGATTAAAGATCAACTTCTGCTGCAAAGTCTCACGAGGAATATGATTATGCAATAACGGCACCTGAAAAATTGGAAGTCAAAGTCTAGGACTCATTATAAAGAAGCGGTTCAAACAATAACCACTAAGTTTTGAATGGGATCTAAAATTTGACTTTCTCAAAATTGAATGAAGTTGGAACCACTCTGAAACAACTCGAAACAATTAATGTTAATATTAAAAATTTAAGTAAAAGTTGACATTATCCTTATCTTTCCTTTTCAAAAAGGAAAGATAAGGATAATGTCAACTTTTACTTTAACTTTAAAAATTAAATATTACCATTAATTAATAGGGTTAGGTTTCGTAGGGCCCCCGAGTTAATAATTTTTCTTTTTCCTTTTCAGTATTTTTTATTAAAATATTATTATTTGGTGGTCATTAGCTATGTTGCACTACATTCTTCAGAATTGGTCAGTTTATTATAGAACTAATGAATTTGGTGTTTTAAGGTCAGTTCAATACTAGACCAACCTTATCCAATATGAACTGCCAAACTAGACTAGTACAACTTTAAAGCCATTGGGACCAACCAATTCCACTAGTTCTAGGCTAGTTCCAATAAGAGTTTTCCCTTCTCATCTTCCTCTGAAGTTGTTTTGTTGGATCCTTTCAGGAATGGTGATTTGGAAAGTGCCATAAACTATCGAATTGTTGTGAGCACCTAAGATCATAAGTAGTTAAGCCTTGGCAAACAAAAATTTACAAGGACCTAGTACATACATCCCAAAAGATATTTAGTGAGGATGTGCATGCAAGGAACTATTACAGACCACCCAAGATACTTAGTGAGGTCGTGCATGACCAAAAAGCATAAAAAAAAATATCCACCCTAAAAAACCATGCCCAAAACATTGAAGTGTGGTGCAAAACAAATTGCTGGTAGGCTATTAATGCTACCAACAATCATTCGCTCTTTAATTTCACAAGAAGCTCCTAATCAAGCTACCTCCTCCACTATGGTTATAGCAAGTTCTTGCAACTGTGTGATCTACAAGAAATTAAAACTACCTTCGAATCTCCACCAATTTTAGGGGACTTGACTTCTCTTCATGCCCCAATTATTTTGGGTTGATTGATCAGTTAACTAGATGATCATCGAGTTTGACTGAAGTCCCACTGCTTAAATGACCTTCCACTAGTTCATCCAAAAGTTAGAACTAGTTTAACTGACAACAACCTGAGATAATCGACCTTTATTGCCACAAGTTAGCAATTGCATATGCAGAACTGAACTCTAACTCCTCCAACTCAAATTTATTGAGTAAACTAGGTGACACAAGCCATGTCTCACAAGTTAACATCATCCAAGTTGTCTGTTGATTTGGAAATTTGAATTTTTTCAATTTAATCAAGGAAAAATCAAATTGAGAATTTCTTGCTGCATTTTTCAACACATAGTTCATTGGAATGTATTAATTTCACTATGAACTTGGCATAGTTCACATGTTAAGTTCATAAGGTTTTGGGCTGATGTGGTTCTATGTGTTGTGTATATAAATAATAGGTGTCCAACTCTTGCTATTAGAAACAAGACTCCCTATGAAATGTGGTATGGCCACATTTCTTCGGTGAGGCATCTCAGGGTTTTTGGTTCCTCATATTATGCCTTCATACCTAAGGAACAGATAAAAAAACTCAGTGCAAGGAATCACAAATGTATCTTCTTTGGGTACTCATACCTCCAAACCATACCATCTCTATGATGAAGTGAATAAGAAGTTTATAATATCTATAGATGTGATCTTTCTTGAGTCTTCCAAGATTGACAATGTTGTTGAGTGGTAGCTTAATTATTTGGATATATTCGAACATGCAAAGTATTTTCAAGAGTTGGATAGTGAGATTCCACATCTCCTTCTCTTAGCTCTATAATTTCTATGAAGAGCCTTGAAGAAATCAGGTTGAAGGAAATTCCTTCACTTGCTTTGTCAGGAAAGAGCTAAGAGACTATTGGCAGCAGGTAGCCAAATCTGACAAGTGGTGAGGGTACATGCAAGATACAGAGCAAGGATTGATGCAAAGGAGTAATGTAGAGGAGTGTACTGACTACATACATATCATCAAACATCTTTCATCCCACTTATGATGCCTTGCATCGTGCTTGGTTAGTCATAAGATCATGTTGGTCACAACCTCAGTAGCTTAAATAAACAAGTGGTAATACTCTTCATCTTCTAAACTATGTAATAAATAAGTGAAAGGGAGCAAGACACGTAGATCAAACACATGGAATGACTTTCAGTTCTTGCAACCATGAATGTCATTGAAGACGGAATGATACGACAATGATAAGCAAACTTTTAAGCTACATTAAGAGGTGTATTTCAAAATACATTCTTTGTTTTGCATACCTAGCCTCCAAAGGGTTATGAATAAGATGGATTCTTCATGCGGTCCTAATATTCTATCATACCTTGGGTTTCTTGGTCTTCTTATTTTTCTCCTCAGCTCCTTGAGAGTCATCTATCATGTCATCTTTCTTCGTGGCTCGTGAGAGACATAATTGTGTAGTTTCAATGGGAAGTGACTGTTGCGGGATGAGGCCTTGGGAGGACACATTTACATAGTTTTAGGATGTAAGGCACTACTTGGGATGAGGCCCTGGGAGGACACATCTATGCAATTTCAGGATGCAGGCAGAATGGGTAGTCAATGGACAAAACTGTGTATTTTTTGGAGACAGTGGGTTCTGGGTGAGGGAAGGACATTGGAGGAAACCACTGCACATTTTTGAATGGTAAGGGAAGTTGGGATTTTTGTGCATTGCACGGTTCGAACAAGCAACGGAAAATCTTGAGGTTACATATGTGAAGTGTGTAGTTCAGGAAAGTTGGATGAGGCTAGGTTGCTAAGGAAACTCTGAAATTTAGCTAAGTGTGGGATCCGTGGAACTTATGTGAATAGTGATAAAACTTCACCACAATCACACACTCTAAAACTTATCGATACAACATAGACCATCTAGAACATATAACACATACTTCACTTAATGCAACAACCTTTGTGGCAGCTTATGACAAGTGCGGCTTCGATTATAGACTTTGGGAGGATAAAGGTGACACTTGTGTAAGAGTGTGTGAAATGAGTGTTAAACATGTCTCATTCTCATAAATATTTCCCCTTGAAGCAAAAAAACCTCCCTTTGCATGAAAAGTGATTACCCCCATGCCCAAAGATGACACATTCTATGTAAAGATAAAAGCATAAATGACTCTTAAGATCGAAAAGGTGAGCTTGAGATCATCAACTTACCAATAAGTGACTAAGGAATGATTGATCACAATATCCATAGTAGGCTCTGAAATTTAAGTGCAGGCCAAAATTTTGGAGGGTGTTACAGCCTCTACAACAGAGCCTTCACCTTCTTGCTAGCTTCGTTTTCAACTAGTGTCTTGAATTCTATGAACTTAGAAAATGTCTCATCTTTATTCCACGTGAAGAAGATCCAACACTTTTGTGAGAAGTCATCAATAAAAGTGACAAAATATTTGTGTATGGCAGTGTAGGTTGTCGAGAAAGGTCCATAAACATCATAGTGGATCCTTTCTAGGACTGCATGTGCATTGTTGTCCTGATCATGGAATGTGGATTTTATGTACTTTTGTAATGTACATCCTTTGCATATATCCTATTGCTTAAGTGCTCCTTTAGAGAGGTGAGTGGTTATTTGTTCTATAATATTCGAGGTACCATGATACAAATGACCAAGTATTATGTGCCAAAGTTCATCGACATCACGACCTTCACTTTCTCTGCCTTAGTGCTTAATGTAGCACATTCTTCCACATCTAGCTTATACAGGTTCTTCACACGAACCCCGATCTGCTTCACCTGCCCCGTGGCTATGTGTCTCAGGAATTCTTTTCCTTTGTTGAATACCACTTCACAACCATGATAAACCAACCACTCAGTGAATGCCAGTAGACAGACCCCTAATACTTTACCTTTACCCTTTTTTACTATCGCTTCATATTGAAAATTTGAAGACAAAATATTTCTTTTCTCTTAAAAAATTGTCTGAAAGTCCCCCTCCGTGTAGTGGTGCTGAATGCAACAATAGACAAGTTGTCTTTAATCGTATCAGCATATATGAAAGGGACAAAAGAGGAATTGATGTCCGAGAAATCTTGTCGCGTTCTTCTTAGTCGACTACCCCCACAAAACAAAGAGCCCAACAAATCGTTGTCTTTATATAAGATAACGTGAATGGTAAGTAAAATAACAACCTTGGTATAGGTACAAGACAATAGTTTTCTACAAGCTGGCCGACTTAGGGCGCACTGTCACAGTCAATTTTTCAGTTGTAATTAGATAATATCATCTTAAATTGATATGTTTGTGTCTTAATTGTTAATTGTATTAAACATAGTTTTTTTTCTAAGTAGTACTGATCTATTAATATAATACAAAAAAAGTTATAGAGAAACCTAATCTCAGAGATGTTAAGCATCAATCATCATCACAAGATGCAACTGTTGGTATTGGACTGCCCCAACAGAGGGGAAATCAGCCCAAGAAGCTTTGAAGACTGCCCCTGTTATGAGGGAAACTAGCCATTGAACCAGAATAACTATTTCAAAGTAGACCTTGGTTTTCCAAAATGAACAAAGAGGAATGTAATCCTAAACAAAAAAGACAGGGACATAACCAAGTAACAGTATGCCATTTCCACCTGGCATAGAGTCAACCAGAGAATTCAAGAAACTTGGCGTGAAGAAAGAACACATCCAGACCAAAAAACCATGAATCATAGAAACATATCTGCCTAGAAGCTAGACACCTTTGCGAGAGACTAAAAACCACAAAAAGTGAGACGAATCCACCTAGGAGCCGGAGACCTTTGCATGAGGCCACGTGTTAGGCTAGTGGTTCCTCTAGAGTTGTCTCTTCCTCAATCCGACAGGAAAACTAATACCAATCATCATCTTCTTCAGACGCGGTGCGACCTTGAATAGTTGGAGCATCTACAGTGCCTTCAGCATCCATCTGTCGCTTACCAGCATCCCCAGCTTTATCTTTGTCATGTAGAGCCTTACTGCTTTCACCTTGCTGCTTGTTGCTAATCCCATAACTACCTGTCTCTTCCTTGTTCTGCTTGTTCCCACGACTGGACAGAGTAGCTTGTGTCGCAGACTCTTCCCTGAAAGAAATTGTGATGGTAGCAGTGATTGTACGCTGATTTAGTGAACTGCAGAAACGAAATAGTGTGTTGTGAGGGCCAGAAAGAGGAGGAAGTGGGAGATCCACAGTGTGGATAACATTGTCCCTCCAACCTCTCCTACTTCTAATATTCAGGTAACTATGAGTGGGGTTAATGAGCGAGTTGGGCAATTCAGTAGTTGAGTCCGAGGAGTCAGAGGTGGAATTGATAGAAGCTCGCGAGCGGTTAAAACCTCCATGTCTACTGTGCATGCGGTGCCTGAGGTGAGCCATGGCTAAATTGATAGCGACAGAATTGGAATGAAGGCGACAATGAGCGAGAGCAGGGGTGGGTGAACCACAATGAAGAAGACAATGACGGGAATGCAAAAAATGAAAACCATTACCAAAATCATGAAAAGGGAGAATTAGGCAGCGACCGCCTGTAGCAGTTATGAAACACGGTTTAGCTGCTTGCGGAGGACAAACGCCATGGAGAAGGGGAGGAGTAACAAAATAGTTTGCAGGGGCCATGGTGTTGAAGGAGGTGAGCTCATCACAGCTTTTGGAGTCAATAAATGTCACCTGCAAGGTGTTTTTAATCCATCTGTGGTGAGCTCTTAGGATGAAGCACTTAGCCAGATGGCTTCCCAACCCGCCAGCGATCCGTTTTGTCATTTAAATGTCGTTGTTGACACTTGCATTTGGGTGCATTTCCTCTGCATTTGCCCTTTCCTTTTGCACTAGACCATTGAAATCCTGAAATTGATGAGTATTGGCTATAGTGCTAAGAGCTCCTACATGAATATTCTTATCACTTTCAACGCCAATGTTTGCTAGGAGGTCTACTACTTTGTTACCATTTCGATGAGTGCGCTTGATGGTAACTACTCTATGAATGAGTAGCCACTGTTCAACCTGTTCCAGCCTTTCCGCCAATCTCCAACTGCTACCCACTTTATGTGCTGAAGTTCCCTGTAAGATATGGTTGATCATGTTAATTAAGATCTGAGAGTCCCCTTCAATTATGAGTGGGAAGAATCTATTGTTCTGAGCCAGGAGAAGTCCTTGCCAAATTCCTTCTAATTCCACTGAGTTGTTTGTATCCCAACCTATTGACCCCATGAATGTTTGGAGAACATTGCCCTTGTGATTTCTAAATATTCCCCCAAATCCTTCTTTACCTAGATTTCCCTTTGACGCTCCATCAAAGTTGAGCAGTACCATGTGTGGTGGGGGTGGAGTCCATTGGTCAGGTGTATCTCCAGACGGAGGGATTTCCTTAGGTGTACCTGCTCATGGTTCCACTGAAGGTTCTAGTTCAGCCATATATTTTGTTCCTATGGTGTGGATGGGAAATCATCATCAAGCCACGTTTGGAGCATCAAGGTTTCTCGTATGTTTTGACATATATTGATCCATAGAACTTCTATGGGAGAGGAATGGTCTTTGATGATGCAGTTATTTCTCTCTTTCCAAATTGTCCACATGAGGAAACTTGGTATTAGCTTCCATAAGGCGTTCAAGATTTTTCTTTTATAAGGGTGAGGTGCCTAAGAACGAATAGTGCTAGTTGAATTCTCCCTATTTCGTCCATCTCTTTGACATCTGAAGCTAACCTTCTCCCAAAGTTGGGTTGCTAACAGACATGAGTTTAGGAGATGTTCCTTAGTTTCTTCTGCCTGTTTACAATTTGGGCAGATGGAAGGTCCGTGAAAAGTCTGTTTCCTTAGATTATCCCAAGTAAGGATTCTATTTTGGCACAACAACCAGAGAAAGGTGGAGATTTTTGGCCAAATTGATGGTTCCCAAACTTTGCGCCAGAGGCTATCCTTGATAGTATGGTCCCTTAGTATTATATGATATGCTTCCCAGGAAGTGAAGGTACCTTTCATTTCATAAGCCCATCTGATGATGTCTTTCTTATTTGATTGGCGAATTTTCTTGTTTGAGAGTTCTGTATCTAGGTTATCTTTGATGGATTGCATGGCTTGCCCAAGAATGAGGTTCGAGCATAACCATTGCCTATAACCTTGGTTGTGAACTTCCTCCCAAAGTTGATTTACTTTGATCGTCAGTTGCTCTACCCAATCTTGAAGCTGGTGGGGCATGAGTAGGTCCTTCAATTTTGGTCTTTGCTACTAGGAGTCCTCCCAAAACCTCGCATTATCTCCATTTCCGATTTCCTAAAAACTGTGTTGTTGGATTAGATCTTTATGTTGTTTGGCAGCATTCCAAATTAGAGAGCCTGTGCCAACTTCTTTGAGCTGAATTAAATCCTCCACTGGTCTATTATGAGCATACTTAGCTGTCCAAAGGATTGCCCAAGGAGTATATGGGTTCAAGAGCCATCTCCACCAGATGTTGTTGGCCGGATAAATCATTCTTGCGGACAAGACCGATCTCCCTAGTATCAACAGATATCTAGCAACAAGCAGGACAAGCAAATCTACCTTTCTCTAAACATATTGAGATTCATTGATAAAAACTAAAGAGGTGTTTTAAACCCTACCTTAAGTCCAACGCTAGTTTGCGGAAACCATGCTTCAACAGTTCCGAAAAAGTTTCCTTTTAAGAACCTGTAATCACAAACAAGCACACGTCAAATAACACCTGCATAGCTAATATAATAAATCATGTTCATCATGGTGATCAAGGAATCCATGAAATAAACCATAAAACACAACTTATTGAGAAAAATAAACTTATTTATTAACTTTGAAATAGACGGAATTTACAACTTTTGTGCTTGATGTTGACAAGCGTCTTCGAGGGGTCCAACCAGAATCTCCTCTCTTGACAAGCTTCCTCTCTTTCCATGAGATCAAAGTATGTCTCTCTTCTTCTCAATAGCTCATTAAGGAGACTAGTTCAGCAGCATTTACCCTGAAAAAATATTCAGCTTTTCAAACTCCCAAGTAACCAACCCAATGCTTCATTTTATAGTGCAAAGGAAGGAGGTTACAGGTCCACCATTGAAGGGATAGAGTCCTCCTTCAAAGGGATAATCTCCTCACATCAAGGGGTTAGCTCCTTAGGGCATGGGATGCATGAACCCTCTAGGAGCAAACTTGCCACCTCAAGATTCCCTCTAGAAGCTTCCAGAAATGACTCAAAGTGAGTTTTTAAGAATGTACTTGCACCTTTTTAACTTTTATAGGGGTCTGCACCCATAACACAGATACAGAGTGGTCAGGTGCACAAGGGACATGACCAATAGGTGCGGGACCGTAGGTTATGCTAAGAGAAAGTTCAGAACCAGAGTTTTAGAGATTTTTAAGGTATTTCTCTTATTTTCAAGTCTTGATATGAAGAACTGAGGTTTAAGACTTGCAAAGGAGGAAGGTATGAGTGGTGATAGACTCACAGTAATTGCAGAATGTCAAGGTGACAATTTTTGTGCAACAGATTTCCCCCTAAAGTGCGAAGTTGATAATAGATGAGGATGGTTTTGTCATCTAAGAAGAGTGAAGTACTTTATCATTTCAAGGATCTTCCTGTGGACACCCCAGTCGGAACCTGTAAA
>APFE031111737.1:5705-49026 GCA_000404065.3 Pinus taeda | reverse complement strand
TTTCCCACTATACCAGAGCCCATTTTCTTTTTTGTTTCGTATTCCCCCATAAAAAATCTCGTTGAAGATTTTTGATTGCTTTAAGAACCCATTTGGGTGTTACCAGGACCGTGAAGATGTAGAGCGGCATAGATTGTAGCACTGCCTTGATTAGAACTAGGCAACTCGCCACATTGAGAGCTCTGAAGGTCCATGAAGAGATACAAGCTTCCAGTTTTTCTAGGAGAATTTTCCAGGATGAGTGCTTTAAGGCAGCGGTTGTCATTGGAGCTCCTAGGTATTTGGAGGGCAGAGATGCAATCAAGAAGCTCAGAATTTTGGCTATGGAGGCTTAAGTGATGGGAGGTGTGTGAAAGAAGAAGACTTGAGATTTTGATTTGTTAATGCAGGTGCCAGAGGCATGTGAAAAGTCAGATAAAATTGATTTAAGCTTACGGGCATCTTGGACTGAAGGATGACCCAATAACATATTGTCATCCACAAATTGCTGGTGGGTGAAAGCAGGGTTATTCTGGAAAGAAAGGCCACATAATTGTTGGTTTTTAAGGGTATCTTTGATGTAACGTCCAAGACCTTCCGCCATAATAAAAAATAGAAAGGGTGAGAGAGGGTCCCCTTGTCAGATACCTCTGGACGGGTGGAAGGGGGTGGAGGGGGTCCCGTTGACAAGAATTGAGAAAAAGGTAGAAGTGATGAGACTCATAATCCATCTTACCCAAGGGGGGGTAAAGCCAAAGGCTAGCAATATTTTTTGAATATATTTCCAGCTTAAAGTATCGAAAGATTTTGAGAGGTCGATTTTTAGGAGCATACCTGCCTTTTTGGTTTGCTTTAGGGAGTGAATGATTTCATGAGTGAGAATTATGCCATTGGTGATCTGCCTTCCTTCCACGTAACCTGATTGCTTCGGTGATATAAGAAGAGGAAGCAGGGGCTTGAGGCATGCGACGATCACTTTGGAGACAATTTTATACAATACATTGCATAGTGCAATAGGTCGGAATTTGTCTGGAGTCTAGCTATTCTCCTCCTTAGGGATGAGGGTGATGAAGGTGGCATTCAAGGATGGAAGCATCCGTCTGTTAACTCTGGACTCCTAGACTACTTGCCAGACTTCCTCCTTGATTAGATCCCAGAAGTTGTGAAAGAAGTCCAAAGTGAAGCTGTCTGGTCCAGGTGCTTTCCCAACTTTGAGCTGTCGCATAACTGTCTCCACTTCCTATAAAGAAATAGGCCTAAGGAGTATTTGATTGTGTTCCTTAGTTACGATCTTAGGAATAATCTTGATGATCTTCTCTATAGCTGGCAGTCGATTAGTCTCTGTTTCTTGATGCACCCTCCGAAAGTGGGTGAGGAGTTCCTGTTCTATATCTTCATGCTTATCTAGATGTTCCCCTTGTCGATTTTGGAGGAGAGTAATGCTGTTGTGCATTCTTCGTTGGATAGTGGTATGGTGGAAGAACTTTTTATTACGTTCGCCCTCTTTAAGCCATCGGATCCTCGATTATTGTCTGCAAAGAATCTCTGTCTGTCTTGCTCTTTCTGAGATCTGTGTTTGTAGTTGATGTTCCTATTCTGCTATGGTTTTGGATCTGCCTTCAGCTATGATTCTCTGCTGTAATTTTTGCATTTCTTGTTCAAGAGTGTTTTGCGCTTGAAAGATATTGCAGAAGGTAAAGTGGTTCCACTGTTTTATTTTTTCCTTGATATGTTTTAGCTTTTGTTGGAGCTTGTACATTTTTGTGCCTTCTGGTGGTGTGAAATTTCTCCATGTCTCTGTTATCAGGTTATGAAAATCGGGGTGATTCAGTCAAAAGGCTTCAAAGCGAAAGGGCCTCCGAACATTGTCTCCTGGTCTTTGCCAGTGAAGCCTAATAGGCCAATGGTCCGAGCCAGAGAGTGGGAATATAGAGGCCAAGAGATCCTTGCCAAGATGTATTGCGTTATCAGAGATCAGGAATCTGTCTAACCGAGATGCAATTTGGTGGGCATCTGCATGCTTGTTGTTCTAAGTATAGATGCCATTGTTGAATTCCATATCTATAAGCCTATTCTAATGAATGTAGTTTTTGAAATGCGTGCTTTCACAGTCCAGCTTGAGCCGTCCTCCTCTTTTTTCCTCCAATCTTGTGATCATGTTGAAGTCCCCTCCTGTGATCCAAAGTGGATGGGATCTTTCTGAGTTGATCTAAGTTAGGGAGTTCAGTGTGTCTACTTTGTTTGTTTCCTCCTAGGGGAAGTAGACATTAGTTAAGTGTCCATGAACATTTGTCCCTGTTAAATGAAACTTGGCCTGAATAAAGTGCTTACTGGCATGTATGTTGGTAAGTGTTATAGCTCTATCATCCCAAACAATGGCTAGCACTCCTGAGGCTCCCATGGCTTCCACCGCCACTTCTTTGCTTCTTGGCCACGCTTTGGCAAGGATCTCATCCAACGTTGTGGAATTACACTTGGTCTCCTGCAAGAAGAGAATTTGAGGATTTTCCTGTTGTAGAATGTTCTTTATTAATCGTCCCTTCCCCGGGCTGTTGAGCCCTCTGATGTTCCATGAGATGAGTTTCATGATTCATGATTGGGAAGGGGATTATAGTATTTGGTGAGCTTGGAGTATCTTCCAGATTCCACCAGCATCTCCCCTATGCAGATGGTTCTCTTAAGATCAGTTTTCTGTCCTCATTTCTTGTTGTCTTTGAAGATATTTCTTCCATCCCACTAACTACTAGTTTGGACACCTAATGATCTTTGCTTCTGTGCTCTTGAGAGAATTACTTCTAAGTTCTCTAGCTGTCGCTCAGGAATTTTTTCATATTCGTTTTTCTTACAAGCCTGTTCAAGTCCCAGTATATCTAGATCTCTGATGTCGAAGCTCTCTGGTTCCTCTTCCATGTGCTGTATTGTTTCCTGCTCTGCCTCTGTATCATCTACAATCGTGAGCTACATCTGAGTGCTCTCTACCTCCATACCTTGAGTAGTTCTTTTCTGCATGTCACTAGGAGAGAGCGTTTTGGTGTCCGTGGATTGCTTAGAAGTGAGGGCTTTCTTTGAGCTTGATGGAGCAGAATGGGTGGAAGTCTTAGGAATGGCTTAAGGTTTTTTTTTATTATCTAAAATATGAACTTTCGACTGGAGCAGGATTTCAAAGATGTTGCTTGTTGAAGGCAAGGAGGTGCTGGTGACAGGTTTTTTGACTGAGGTAGAGGACATTTTATGGGTCTTTTTGCGATTGGGAAATTTTGTGAACCCATTCGAGTCGGATTTGTCCATTGAAGGGGTGGTCGTGGATTTCATATTGGAGGGATAGTCTTGGAATAAATGGCCCAGGGCGTGGCATTTTCGACAGCGGAATGGTACATGCTCGTAATCTATTGTTTGTATCAATTCATAATCATCATGATAGAGGCTTACCGCATCTGGGAGAGCTTCGTTGAGGTGCATGTATACACAGATCCGCGCATAGAAGGTGTATCACTTTAGCTTTGTCTCCTCTGCCTCTTTGATGAATTCGCGTAAACCATTCCAATTGTCTCGCAAAGAGTCTTCGTCCCAATACTCCAGAGGGAGAGAATAAAGGTGCAACCACACCAGGGCCCAACTCAGATCTTCTTTGTCCAGGTTAAAGTGTTTGATCCATCCTCTTAGGTATAACCTTGCTATGTTGAATAAATACGGTCCTCCATCCAATACCCTGTTTCGGTCCTCCAGACAATTGAAAATGGCAGTAAAGTAGCCCTTAGGCCCTAACTGCACTGTTATGTGCCCTTTTGGCTTCCATTTGGCTGTGATCTAGCCATGCAAAGATTTCTTGGTTGGCCAAAGGCCTATGAACTTTCCTATCAAAGCATGATCCCTCATAAACTGGATCTAAGTGTTGATGTGCTGACTTGGGAGCTCGATTTTGGGTCTGTCAACTACTACCAGCTTGCAGGTGTTTGACGTCACTCATGGTTCTTCATTTGTGTTGTTATTCGTTGGCGTATTTTCATTCTTTGTTGCTGTATCTTTTGGATGGTACATCTTGACATTTTCAGATTGTCGCAGACCATTTTCCATATCAGTGGGGGGAGGCATCATGTCCTCCCCCTGAGGGGGTTCCATTGCGCGATAGTTGTTCCTTATTGTGCTGTAGTTGCCTTATGGCTGAAGGTTAATGGTAGAATGACGCAGTCTATGAAGGTCTGCCAGTTGCAGAGCAGCATCAAACCCTAAGCGCTCCGCTCTCCATTTTCTTTTTTTTGACATAAACGGTTAGTTTTTATTCAAAATTCGGCAAATCAGCTGTCGAGGACTTTAACACTAAAACCTTGTATTTCCTTGTTATAGTCGGCGGGGAAAGAAGATTTTTCTTTTGAATAGTCCGCTGAATGAGTTACACTGTGAATGCAGATAGAGGCTTGAAAAAGAACTTGATTTTGTTTCAGAATGGTGCCTTGAAATTCCGTTGCTTTTTCTTTCCATAACATAGCTCTACTTCCTAGCTTGAAGAGAGGAGATTCAATGCGCCGGAGTGTCGGATCATCCCAAGAATCACTGTGTTTTCTTTTTGAAATGTCTGGCAAAGTGTTATATAGTGTTCAAGAATGCCAAGAGCGGTAAATTGGCCTTGGAGAGGTCCTCGTGAACTCCCCAACACCTACCCAGATGAAACAATGAGTTCCAACGATGAACAAAGATCGAAAATGCCACAATTGTGTTCTGAATTTTCCCTTGTGGATGAGTCCGCGTTTCCTAACAACAACCAGCTCAAAATGGTTCGATCCTGAAGTCTGGAGAATCTAAATCAGTGAAATGCTCAAAGGAACAGAGGCCCTGACAACTCCAGAATTAAGGAATGCTACAGTCTGATTCAACATAATTTACTAACAGAGGTTTCCTGCTCCTGAGAGAACTTAGGTTGGCTACCAAGTCCGCCTGTGAGTTTAACTTCCTCAGAAGATGATAGAAGGAGATTTTGTGGAACTTGGGCAACAGTAGTATGATTGTTTTGAGGATGGGGGCTAACTGCACCTGAGAAGGGATCTTTTGAGAGTCCATAACCTGTATAATTAGTCTGGAGTCTCCAAAGACTGAGATGGAGAGGATATTCCTCTTGATATCCAAATTTAGACCCTGCCACAGAGCAAGAGCCTTTGCTCTGTTGTTTATTTCATGCCCTAGACCCCAAGCAAAGCGCAGCTCAGTTGAGCCACCTGGGCTTAAGATAACTCCCCCACCACTCGCCTTTCCTGGGTTACCTTTAGAGGCCCCATCGAAGAATAGGCAGTGATCATCCAAAGAAGATCTCCATTTGATGAATTCTTGTTCTTCCAAATTAATTTCCCAATGAAAAGGGGCTTTAGCGGGAGGAATGGATCTATTATGATGATTTGGAACAAGCTCTTTTAACTATTGATCTTCCTTACTATCCAAAATCATGCCATTTCTTATGGTGGGTTTGGTTTCTAAGGCCTCCCGCAATAGAGCTTTGATCTTAGTGATAATTCTGACCGGGTTACAACTCTCCTCCCTAAATATTCTGTTGTTCCTCTCCAACCACAGTTTCCAGTATGTGAATTTGGGGATCCACATCTAGCCAGTCTTGAGAAGGCTTTTTTTGGAGAGACAGAATGGGGATAACTTGGCCCAGTTTCTTAGCAGGTCCTGAATATTCCCTGGAAGCTCTATTTTGTCAGGTCCTAACATTAGGACACCCTTCCAAACTTCTTAAGAAAAGGGGCACAATAAGAACAGGTGGTTAGCCATTTATTCATCCGATTCACAAAGAGGGCACCTAGAGGGACCTTCCATTCCACGCTTCCTCAGGTTATCTCTAGTGAGGATACTTTTATGTGCCAGAGTCCAGCAAAAGAAGTCAATTTTGGGGAGAGCAGGAAAAGACCAAATAAATTTCCATTGAGTTGGCTCTGGGGGGACGCTAGGGACAACCATCATACTTTTCTAACCTTCTACTGTTGAGTAAGAGCCTAAAAGAGAACCCCACCCTCTTTTGTCCTTAGAAGAGGCCTTTAAGGGAGATTTTCCTTGGAGCAAATCCAACAATAAATTGGCTTCACCATCCAGCCAATGAGGGACCTCCCCCAAATTCCAACCATCCCATAGACTTTCTGCATCATTTTTCCAATTGGAGATGTCCGAAAGGGTTTCCAGATTGCTAGCCTAAAGCCAAGCTCTGATATTTTCCAATTCTTCCATCTGATTCAAGGGCTGATCTCCAAGAATCGAATCTTCCCAAATTTTTATTTTTTTCCCATTACCTGGGATCCAACAAAGCTTATGACTGAAAAGTTTCAACGCTGTGAGATAGAGTTTGAAAACTGGCGATCCTTTGGAAATTCTAGGAGGCAGGTCCAAGCACCTCAAATGCTGCCCATGAAAATATTTTTTCCACAGAATTCTCTTACTCCAACTAGGATTCCCAGAAACAATGTTCCAAAGGAGCTTGGAGCCTAGAGAAATATTTTGGGCTGCCAGATGTTGCATTTTTAGACCTCCTTCCAAGAATGGCTTCTTAATAGTGTCCCAATTAACTAAATGGAGCCTTCTTTCATTATCTTTCCCTCCCTACCACAGAAATATTCTCAGGAGACCATCCACTTTACTAATAAAGGTTTTAGGGGCTAGTAGAATGGAGTTCTAATAAACTGAGAGAATTATGAGAACATATTTCATAAGGATTACCTTCCCAGCATTATTCAACCATGAGGCTCCCCAAGCTTGTATTCTAAGTTTTAGCTTGTCTAGGAGGGGCATCCAGTGAGCTACCTTAGGATTTGATTTGAAGATTGGGATCCCAAGATACTTAAGTGACTCCCAGGTCAGGGTTCTTTCCATTTCTAATAGCCTTGCTATGTCTGTCAAATATTTGATCCAGCAATTCCAGCCATGGATCATGCTTTTTAGATAGTTAATCTTGTTGCTCGAAACCTCCCTATAAATGTCCAGCTCCTTCTTGAAGGTTCTAGTAGAATTTATGCTGGCTCCTCCAAGCAATAATGTATCATCAGCAAACTGGGCATGATTTATGTCTTTAACATTGTGAGCCATTCTCAGGCTTGGTAGAGTTTGGATCTGTTGACAGTATTCTAGCTGGAAGCTAAGCACCGAAGCTTGAATGGCGTAAAGAAGCGGGGACAAAGGGAAACCTTGTCTTAGCCCCCTCGAGGCCTAGAAAAATTCCGTTGAACGACCATTAACCAAAGGTGTTATCCAAGGGGAGGCAATGCAGTCTTTCACCCAAGTTATGAGATCTTTTGAGAAGCCAAATTTCTCCATCACAGAAAATAGGAAATCATGTCTCACCCTGTCAAAGGCATTTGTCAAATCTAGCTTAATCACCATGCCTTTCACTTTTCGATGACAGCTTGAATGAATTTCTTCTTGCACCAGCACAATATTGTCAAGAATCTTTCTCCCTTTTATGAATCCTCCTTGGTTTTAAGGGATGATGACCGACAAAATTTTCTTAATACGGTTGGTTATTATTTTTGTAATAAGCTTATAGCTTGTATTACACAAAGAGATGGGCTTGAATCTGTTGAAATCGGTGGTGCCTTTGTCTTTTAGAATCAAGGCAAGGAAGGTCGAGTTGGTACTGCCTCCAATCTTGGTGCAGGTCTGAGATTTACGGATCATTCTCAGAAGGTCTTTTTTAATTGTAGGCCAGCAAGTCAGGTAGAACCTTGCAGTGAACCCATCAGGGCCCAGGGCTTTATCCGGATCCACGCAATCCAAAGCTTTTTTAATCTCATTCATACTGATCAGAGCAGTTAGCATAATATTGTCAGAATATTGAACACAGTGAGGAATGAGATCAATCAGATAGGCTTGAGAATCGATAGGAGGGTCTTCCGGTGTAGAGTAAAGATGTTTGAAGAAGGAGTGGGCTGCTCACTCTATGCCTTCAGAATCTTTAACCACAATGTTTTGATAGTGAATTTCATTTACTTTTTTGAAGTGCTTGCGTGCTTCAACTTGCTTATGGAAGTAGCTTGTATTTTTGTCTCCAGCGTGTAACCAAAGATTTCTGGACTTCTGTCTCGAGAACTCTTCTTCATCCCTACTTGCTCTATGGAGATATTTTTGCAGCTCTACTTCTTTTTGAAGAAGGATTTGAGTTACATCGGAATTCTCCTTGTTAATTGATGGCCTACTAAACTGTCATGCATCTCCTTTCTTTTGGCGGTGGGTGTTTTCAACCTTTTAGCCCACTCCTTGAGCTCCCTTTTAAGTCTCCTCATTTTTTCTTCCCACACAAAGAAAGGGGATCCTTGAACTTGCTAGTTCCAGGCCTCGGAGACCACCTCCTAGAATCCTTCTTGACGAATCCATAGAGAACTCAATCTAAAGGGAATGGGGCCAAGATTTCCATCCAAGGAGAGCTCAAGCAGAAAGGGTTTATGGTCAAAGGTGTAGTTCGACAGAATTTTAGAGGTGGCCATTAGACCACAAGTTAAGAAGGAGGATTGGACTAGAAATCTGTCTAGAAGAGCAATAATGTGGGCGTGGCCTATCCTTTTGTTTGACTAGGTGAATTTCCCAGATGTGGGCTTGATATCCGCCAATTCCCAATCAAAAATGAGGTCTTCAACCCATTCTCTACTTGGGTCCCTAACCAGCAAGCTCCCCTTTTTCTCTTCTACAGCTAGCGTAACATTCAGATCACTTACGATAATAATATTTCTGGGTTGTGCGAGAAAAGATAGCACTAGAGCGAGTCCCAACAATTTTTTTTCTCAGATGGTAAGACCGGAGCATAAAGATTGAACATACTTACTTGGTGGCCATATTCTTTATGGAGGAGCTTAGTGAGTAGCCAATGGGGGCAACGTTCTTCGTGAATCAGATCATATTTGGAGCTATCCCAAAAGGAGGCAATCCCTCCAGAGGCGCCTCTGGCGCTGATTGCTCTCCATGCCAGAATGCTTTGCTTGCTTGGAGGAGTAGAAGGTCCTCCAGTTTTGTCTCCTGGATGAGAAGGATTTCAGGCGAGTACATCCTTACAATGCCTTTCAGAGCTTCTTCTTTCAACCTGCTGCCTAACCCTCTGCAATTCTAGGAGACGTATTTCATTATTTATTGGCTTGGAAGGTTGTGGCTCCTTTTGGAGCCTGACCATGCTTGCGCCTAGATCTGGTATTCATCATTCCTTTGAGAGTTTTCTGAGAGCCTTGGAGAACATTGAGATAAGTTTGTTCCTCTCTCTATTTCTTCTTGGACTTTTGACCCCTGGCCGACTTGATAGGAGTAACTTGCGAGCTGTCTGAATCTGAGACTCCATCTTCTAAATCTCCCTCAGAATTGGATCCCAGACTGATGCGCTCCTCGTTTTCTTCTTTTTCCCCTTGTTCATCCTCTGATGGAGGAAGAGTTGAATTTGCCTCTGCTTCTTTCACTTTCTTCGACGGGTCTTCTGGTTCCTCTTGGGTTCCAATGGAATCTATCTTTACCCCAGAGGAAGAACCCTCTTTTGGAACTTCTTTGGCTTTTGGTTTAGGCTGGGGCTTCACCAATGGCCCTAAATTTTTCTTCTTAGTTGGTTTTGGGACTGCCTTGCCCTTTTTTATTTCTTTCCATCCTTCTTCGTCCACTTTGTCCCCGGTTGGAGCTTTTGGGCAATTTCGTTAGAAGTGTCCACGTTCATGACAGGTTCTGCATTTGAAAGGCAGTTGCTCATAATCCAATTTTTGATAGTGATGCCATTCTCCGACTGTAAGTTTTACCGCTTTGGGCAGTCCGACTTCTAGATCGACTTCCACACAGATTTTTGCGCAGGTATATTGGCCCTTGTTATCTGCTTTGCCAATGAAACAGCCTAGGCCATTTCCAATCTTCTGCAAGGTGTGATAGCTCCAGCAATGGATCGGAAGATTGGGAAGCCGGACCCAGATTGGGACCTCTTAGGGGTATTGATTGAGGGACCGAAGTTGGGGGTCCAATTATTAAGATACAGACCCCGATTTCCCATAAAATACAGACCGTTTCTGAAAACCAAATCTCGATCGTCTTTGGAGGTGAACTCGAAAATGAAATACCCTCTTCCGACAGCATAGCAGATCACATTGTTTTCCAGCTAGGGCCTCCAGTTGCATTGGATCTAGTAATCTGTTGTTTTTGTAGAGGGCCAGCGTCCCATAAATTGTCCTACCAACCCTCTGTCAGCTAGGGCTAGGGCGATTTTTATCGGTTGGTCTTCTGGTAGGGCGATCTTAGCAATTTCCTCCAGTTTTTTGATGAATTTCGGGACTTCTGGAATCAAACGTTTCTTCCCTTTCTGCGAGAGCAATCTTCTGAATGCTTCCTCTGAAGAGATTGGCGGGGTGGGAGAAGGCTCCCCACCCCCAAGCGCACTCATGGCGGTGGCTACACTCCTCTGTGATCACAAAACCCAGACGCGGAAGCTGTGCCAGCAGCAGCACTGGCTGGAGGAGGGAGGCAGAGCCCGATTGCGGGGATGCCAGGAAGGATTGAGAGCTCAGCAGTAGGGGTTGCCAGGCAGGGGGATTGCGGAGGGCCGCAGGGGTCGAGGAAGCAGGGGCATAGGAGCTCCAGTTCAGAATGTGCGCGCAGATCACCCTGAAACTGAGCGCTGCCCTCCATTTTCATTCGAAGTTTTGTCTTAAATTGTTTTTGCCTTAAAATAATTTTGTCTTAAACTATTTTTGTCTTAAACTATTTTTTTCTTAAATATAAAGTTTTGTCTTTAAATTTTTGTCTCACACTACTTTTGTTTTAAATATAAAGTTTTGTCTCAAAATATTTTCGTCTTAAATTATTTTTGTCTTAAATATAAAGTTTTGTTTAAAATATTTTGTCTCAAACTACTTTTGTTTTAAAATATTTTTGTTTTAAATTATTTTTGTCTTAAATATAAAGTTTTGTCTTAAAATATTTTTGTCTCAACCTATTTTTGTCTTAAAGTTTATATTTTGGACAAATCAATTGATATTAATTTTTAATGTAAAATAACTGAAATAAAAAATGATGTTTTGAGACAAAAGATTTCTTGTCTTAAAATACTGTCTCAAAAGTGCCCTTGGTGTATTAGTGGCTTTTGCCAGAAATTGTTGGGAAAGAATTAACATCAATTGGAAGGCCAGCCATTCGAGTCAGTTTTATTTCTCTGACTGGACTTTCAAGCTTCTTGATAGTGGGGAGTTGGGGATGATATTGAGAGGAGGAGGAAGAGAGATGGAAGCGGAAACAGATAAAGATTAGGAGAAGACAAAAAGACTCACAAAAATTGGATTGTGGTGCATTCAGTATAGATGCACAGATCACCCTTGTATGAACAGGATTGTTCAAATGTTAGAAGGCAACGCAGATGACGTACCCAATTGTCCCTTTGCCTTTCAACGTCTTATCGGCTGCACCTAAAGAGCCATTACTATTTTCCACAGAAGAATTGTCTCCGATTGAAATTAGTTTGTAGATATTTACATTGGATTGGCTTGTCAATGTCAAACCTGTCTCCGGATTATTTCTATACATTCAATGACTCAGCGATTAGCTCGCGTAACTTGATTGTTACGTGATAATTAGAAACATTCGATCCTTTACTAGTCATAAATTATTATTGTTCCATAGAAATGTTAACATGGAAAAAGTTACTTACTAACCATTATCTCTTTTTTTAATTATGTGTTTATTTTCTTATTAAATCACTTTAAAAATAGGATTATCTAATTAATTAATTATTTCATGGATTATCATGTTATAAATATTTTGAAATGAGATCAGATTTTAATGGTATTATAAATATTTTGAAATGAGATCTGAGTTTTATGTAAGTTGATTTTAAGAATGTTTTATTTATAATTTATAATTTTTTATTTTTATTTTATCTTAAGTTTATTTATTTTTCAATTTTAGAATAAAATTTAAGGATTTTTTTTTTTTTTAAATATTTGTTTTTTATTAAAGTAAATTTAATAAAGAGTTAATTTTTAACATAGTAAGATTTTTTTAATTATATAATATTATTTGATATTCTATTATTATTATTATTTATTTTTTCTAAGCAAAATATCTATTTATATTAAATGGCTTGTAAATGTAGATTAATATCAAAATATTTACTTTACGATATATCTCATATTGTTAAAATTTAAAAAATTCATTAAAAGTAACTAAATTATATTATTATCATCATAATATGTGGGGCATAGGGCAAGGGCTAATACTAAAGGCATCAAGGGGCATCAAAGAGATTTGACTCATGACCTCCCAATTAGAAAAATATTTAGTAATGAGAAATGAGCCAACTAAACTATCACATAAAACTATTATTATTATGATTATTATAAAAAAACTAATATAAGTTAAAATTAAGATAACACTTCAAAAATACAATATTTTAAAATTATGAAAAAATTCCAAAATTCCATAAAATATACATATCCAAATATTTTTTCTTTCTCTATCTCACATCATAAAAAAATAAAAAACTAAATAAAAAAACATACTCACTTTGCAAGCGATCAACACATATGTACCCACATAACACACTCCAGAAAAAAATAAAAAATAAAAAACCCAAAAAAGAAAGAAGAAGCAAGCAAGCAAGGAATCATCTCACATTAACCCGCAAAACATATCCCATATAAATATAAGAAGAGGGAATTAATAAACAAGGAAACATAATCCCCGTATAAAGTGAAAACATAAAGGTGAGTGACACTTTTTGAAATAAATCTCGATAAGGGATTGTAATTTTCATTGTTTCAACAACTAAAAAAATATAAGAGGAGGGAATTAATAACCAAGGAAACATAATGGCCCTATAAAGTGAAAACATAAAGGTTAGTAACACTTTTTGAATTGTAATTTTCATTCTTTCAACAACTAAAAACTGAATGAAAGATATTGATCCTGACATTAATAATCTCTCAAACAAGAATTTTATAATTTTTAAATGAAATATTTTAAAATTTCTTAATCAAAAGTTTACTTAGGTTAAAAATTTCCAAAAAAGTGTTTTAGTGAATTAATTCTAACCATGATTTAAAATTTTCAGAAAACATTATAGATGAAAGTTAATATAACTCGTAAAGAAAACACTGGGGATGAAAGTTAATATAACTCGTAAATTATTCCTTTTATAAAGTAAGGATTCTGTTGCTAAATTCTTGATACAGAATTTTCCAAATTCTACATTGAAAATCAACAGTTTTGTGACAGGAAAGATAAACCAATCAATTGATTATTTCATATTTTAGCCAATATTACTATGAAGCTTAAAAGTGGCTTTATATGTTACATTTCATTTTACTTTTATTTATTTATTTATTTTATTAAGTTTAAATACTTCAATAGCTTAAAAATGGCTTTATATGCTTTTATTTTCATTTAATTAAATTTAAAACATTTTATTGTTTAAATACTTTAATGTTTAAGTTAATAAATTAATAGATTTAAACTATTTAAAAACTCTAAAAAGCCTAATATTATAATTAGAAAAAACTTAAACCAAAAAAATCTATAAAGCTATTTGTTATTTGCATTGACTTTTCATTTTCTTTTCCTTTTTTCTTTTTCCGTATCAACGTATATTTTATTTTATCTATTTTATGTTTTTGAAGTACACTTAGAGAGGATGATATGGGTTACTTGGGAAAGTATTCAAAATAACAAAAATGGCCCTATAATAAGTGAAAGTTTTTTTAAGCTAGTTACTAGAAGGTTACACAGTACTATATAAAAACAATATTTATATAATTAATAATATAATTTAGTATTATATAAAGTAATATAATGCAATGTATTGTGAAGTATTATTAATTTTATAATCTTAAAATTTATTTAGTTAGATAGTTTTCTTAGATAAATAGTGTTATTATTTATATTTATATATATATATAGAATAGTAAAGTTATTTTAAAATTATATATTTTTAGAAGATAGATAATTTTTGTTATCTTTCAAATGTTGATTAATGACAAATAATACGTTGAAATAAGGTTGGGGAGGTTACATATATGTTATGTCTCTCACCTCTTATGTAATGTTTTTATTTTGATTAATAAAATTACATGTCTGAAGACACTTCTGTTAAATTTGTCATGGTATTATATTCATGGTAAAAAGAGGTTGGTATGGGGTGGGAGGAGACGGTGTATTCTCATTAATCCCGAAGGAATCATTGAATCTATATCTATATCTATATCTATATCTATATCTATATCTATATCTATATCTATATCTATATCTATATATATATATATATATATATTATTAATATATATATATATATATGCTTGGGGGCTTGGATGGAAGACCAATAACCAAGCAAAAGTGTATGGCTTGTTCCTAGGTCTCACACTGACTCAAAAGAAGGGCATAAAAATAATACAGGTTTTAGGAGACTACGTGATAATTATTAGGCATATGATCTATGCTTCATCAGATAAAAACACTTCCTTGAACCAAATTATCACGAGATCCCAGGGGCAGATCCCCTCCTTCGAATTGGTGTCTTTCTTCCATATTCTCAAAGGAAATAACCACAAAGTGACAAACAGGCTAACCATGCATGCTAGTTGAGAGAAGAAAAGTGAATTGTGAATGAGATCATGAGCATGACTAACATCCGATAAGTGTGTTGATGAGATACAGATTTTGGATTGTAGAGGTTGCTCTCAGCCTTGCAAGGAAGTCAACAAAATTTGGAATTGGAGATATTGCTTTCAAATTTCTTAGCATGGCTATTTGGCCCCTCCAACCTCCCCTTAGCCCTCCCCTTCCCTTCAACTTCCCTCTTCCCTATTTATCCCCACCATCCCTTCCCTCCACCATTCTCCTCTCATTTTCCCCATCGCTCCCCTCTCCCATCCAGTCCTGCCTCCCCTCCTTCCCGCCATGTTCTCCACCACTACCCATCTCACCCCCTGTCCCTTGGGCATTGTCACATCATTACATGCAAGCCCTGGCATGTCAGGAAGACTCGTAATAGGAGAGTCCTCTTCTTACATCTGTGACATGTTGGTGTTTATCACCTTGGTACTACACTTGTTCATGAAGGAGACCTCTATGTGTGTATTTAGTTCCCACACCCTGGTTTAAGGTGCAAAGGACGACACACCTCCTTGGGAGATTGTAGAATTATGGTGATTTCAAAGCAACATTTAATTCCGGTGCATAGAACAACCTTATCCACTGGTGGGAGGATACTTAGGATGGGAAGGATGGACTAGGAGCAGTGTTGGTATTTTATGGTGGACAATTGGGAAATAATGTTAGTCCATTGGGATCTCAACTACATCAACTTCTTCACACGGTACAACGTCATGACACATCCCTGTAGCTGCTATGAAAGGAATAACACTATGTTCATTTTTTATGGTTTAAGGTTGTATTTTGCTCAAGTGGCCTCTGTAAAGGCCTTATGGCTGAAGCTGAGGTCACTGCGAATCAGTTGTTGGGTCTGGATTAATGGGTAGAAACTCAAGGAGTCGGACGCACCTAAGATTTCGAGTGGGAAGCTTCAAGGAGTCATGGGTTTGAGTGAAATTTAGGGTCTGAGTGCTGTTACTGTGTTGGGTGTAGTTATTTTGCTGAATTGGGAGGAGGTTTGAGTCTAGAACCACGGGGAAGAATTGAGCATCAACTTGTTGAGGGAATTCTATTTGAAGACAACTAATTTTAAGATTGTTGCTGGAGAGAAGGTTTATAAACCTCGGGTTTGTAAGGGTATCCTAGGTTAGAACCATGGGGCTTAGTTGGAGGCTAGTGATGTGGACAGGGTGGTGGAAGGTAGGTTCCTAGATTGGTGGCTCAGGCACATACTATAATTGAGCGGGAGTGACAAAAGGTTCTGGGACATTCTGGGAAGTCTGAAGATGGATTCGAGTGTGCAGAGTGTAGAGGAAAGTTCCTGGTCGGGCTCTTGGGGCAGTGGTAGCCTGAGGTCAAGGGGGTTGCAGGTGGGAATTTCTCTAGCAAGTAGGAGAAATCAACCAACCTGCATCAACTGTGTGAATGACCACTTGGATTGAAGGTAAAGCCTGGCTAAATTGCAACACAACATAGATCATCAACAACAAGAAAACCTGATGATGCATGAGAGACAACTGTAAAAGATGGAGCGTATTCGACAACTGGAAGATGAAGTAGATGCAATGAACAAATTGAGTAGTTGAATCTCAAAGTGTAGGAGAGAAGCAAGAAAAATGAGGACGACTCGATCGAGTTGGACCTGAACAAAGGCACCGAAGAAATATCCACTGGCCTGGATCTTAATAGTCCATCACCAATGGATATTTAGTTTTTATAATTTTTTTCTCACAATTTCTAAATGACACAATGTAAATGTACAGAGAACACTTATAAAACAGGTTTGCAGACCAAATGATATATCATCAGCCCTTTTAAGGCTTGAAAATACTATGCAATGTCCCAGTTTTCTTTGCGAACGGACGCACTATATTTATATAAAAAATCTACTCATCCTGGTTAAAAAAAAGAAAGAGAGTATCATGGTGAGGAGAAGGTCATGATGAATCATTGATGAATAAGACTCCACTGCTTTAACCTAGTTTCTTCATGAACAAAGGAATTTTCATTAGAGGTATTTTATTGATTCAAGAAAATTGTTTCAATTTTGAATTATTATTTGTAATCTAGATTTACAATTTTTTTTTTTAATTATTTTGAGGTGTATATTTAAAATAAATTTATAATTTGGAAATTATTGTTGAAAAATAAAGATCTTTTTTTCTAAAAACTTGTTTTAAAATAAAAATTTGTAAATCTAAAATCCATTATGTTCAAAAAATAGAAACGAAAAAAATAAATAAATTATAATATAGAAATTACCCAAATCTTGTAGATCTGACAACTCTCTAAAAATCCTTTAAAGAAAGTTTTTGTCCTCATTTTCATAAACTAGTATTTCTCTTTCAATTATCAAGATTTCTTACCATAAAACTAAAGTAGAGTTTTTTAAGGTACTTTCATCACATCATACATAGATTACAATAACATGCAATCCTCGAACATGCATCCTTAACCTATACTTGAAAATGATTTTTTCTCATTGCAAACCTAACCTCATCCATTATGTTGGTTAATGTTATCTAGTCACCTCAAAACTTATAAGTTGTTATATATTTTGGAGTTTTTTTAAAGTATATTTTGGTGAAATTTTCCTAAAATGTGGCAGGTATTTATTGGAATTACAAGTTTGAGTTGTAAACTCTCCACAATCCCAATGTCTCAAGTGCTTTTCATGGTGTGAAATTTATGTATGTAGTCAAAAGATCATAATTTAACCAAAAAATTGTCAATGACTCACATAGAGGATAGTTTAGTTGGGCCACCCTGCTTATGATGAACGGGTTGGGTTATATCACATCTTCATAAAGAAGACTTTATTTGATGCCATATTCTTCTCATAAAAATCATGCATCTTTTTCCATAGCCATTTTGATGTCTTCTCACTAGCTACATTAAAGTAGACACTCTTTGCTAGGCATTGCTGAATTATAGCAATGGCCATCTTGTCCAATGGCATCCAAACTTCATTTATCATTGTTGGGGGTTTCTTTGCCACAGCTTCAATTAGAAAATTAGAAAACACTCATCCTCTAGAATCACTATATGCTCCATTTGTGATTTAAATAGGGTGAAATTGACCTCATTCAACTTGTCCATATCACTTATTGTATAGTCTCTATACTGCTAAGAAAACTTAGCTAACACCATTAAGAATAAGAACCCGCAACTCTAATACCAGTAGTTAATAAGATAGAAAAAATATTAATTGATAAACTAGACACAAGATTTACTTAGAAACTCCCATTTAGGGAAAAGTCTGGGGGAAAGGATTAGGGATTTTTGATGAGCCTCATCATTGGTGAATTATATGGGCCTTAATTCACCTCCTAGCTTAGTCAAACCAACTATTCTCATAACTTATTGCATACTTTTGATTATATTTTGTTTATAAGATGAGTTAGAGTCAGATATTTTGCTTTATGGTCTAATGTGCATTTAATGCAGGATTTAAGGATAAAAGCAAGGAATTTTGGCAAAGTCCTTGGTCAAAACTAGAATGGGACAAGGGAGAGGAATTGTAGGAGGTAAATCCTCCTCATTTACTACCACTCCATTCAAATATTCCTCCATCAGCTTAGAGTGCAAACAACCAAATCATGAGGACTAGAAGGCAGCCGAGCAAGTGAAAGACAAAGCACCAGTTTATCTCAAGTTTGGGAGCTAAGCCTCCCTAATTTTAAGGAAGTCATTGGAGACTTCACATGTATAAGTAGATAGGCCTAGGAGCTCAGTAGGATTCAGATGTTTGATTGTAAAACTCTACTCTATTTTCAAGCTGCAAGACTTGAGACAATTTTGGATGTAATCCATTGTTTTGATAATAAGAATGAGCTTTGTTTTGAGCGAGCACTGAGTTAACTTAGAGGGCTGAAGCTCTTGGGTTAGGGACCGACCCTAGCAGTCAAGTCTCCTCTTTATTGTACATGTATGTTAACATAGATTCATAGTTTAATTGTTCATTTGCTTAAGTAGTTTCATTTCCATTTCAATAGTGTAGATTAGATTGATTGTATGTTAGTTTGCTTCACTTTGTGCCTTCTTTCAATTAGCAGGTTAGCAAGGAGAAAAAGGATCACCATAAGGTTGTCAGCAGGTGTCTTGGCCTCACATCCTCCCTCTAGGACCATGACTTGAGGAAGAGACCCTTCAGCAACACCAAAAACAGAGATTTCTAGTTCTTACATGAGCTTTGGAGTTTGTTGTCTTGATTCAACATTTGGTTCATTTCATTGTCATCTCTTTCCATTACTCCATTTCTGCAATTGATTCATGCTTTTCTAGTTTATGAAAATGTATCTTGTTGCATAGTTCTTGGGAAACACATATCTTTTAAGCACAATAGGTACTTCAGGAGGAGACCCAGACTTCATCACTAGCAGCCACCTTCCACCTCATCCACCCTAACCATCTCTTGTTCCACCATCACCCTCACTAGTTTTTGTCTTTTTTTATTGAAATTCCCCTAGATACCTTGAGTAAATCTAGCCATCTCTGATCTTGGATATTGACTCCTGAGTGTTCCTAGACCTTCTAATACCCCATCTCACTCATCACACACCTTTTCCAAGCTTCCCAACACCTCCAAGAACTCAAAATTATCTCTCGGCTGTATCCTGTAGGTTTTCTATAATTCCTACAGGACCATCCTGTAAGTTTCTAGTACATCCTGTAGGCTTTCCTGAAACAACCTGTTTTTAGACTAAATTGATGGGGAACCTCTAGGAAGTCACAAAAAGACTCCTAGGACCCTTCCACACCATCCAACCACTCCATAAGCCTTTTAACCATCCTCAATCACCTTCCATCCACCTATCACATCCACAAGAACAATTAATTTGCATACTTGATTTTGCCTAAAAAAACAAAAAAAAGTGAAAAGAGATATAGTTTAGTTTTCTTTCTTACACATTATTATGGTTGATGCTCTTTACTTATGTAGCTTAGATAGCAGCATTAGGTTAGTGTTGATTTAGAAATTCTACTAAACATAGCTGTTTAAATGGTTAATTAGGATATGGTGTGATTTAGCATTGCATGTTGTTTTCTTCATTACTGCAGTAGAGTAGTTCTCTTAGAATAGATTTTCTCTTCTTCCATTAGAGAATCAAGCTTCTTTTGACTCTATAGAAGTTTGGCTCAGAACCCTTGGGGTCTCTCACCAAATGGACAATGACAACAGGCAGGAGCTTCACTTTTACTTGTGCATATAGAACTGTCACCTCCAAGTTTATACAAACCCCAGGTTGATAAGTAAAGCTGGTAGCCTAAGAGTTGCAGCATCCTTGCTGCAATACTAGAGCTCATCACTTTTTGACACCATTGCCGAGGAGGTGTTTGAGTAGAATGTGATTACTGCTCTTCTTTTTTCTATTTCTCGTCTTCAATTTTTTGCCATTAGTTTATTTCTGCAGAAGTAATATAGTAGCTTCCTTTCTTTCATTTGTCATTATTTGCTTTCCTTTCCATTTTGCAAGTAGAATTTCAATTCAGCAAGTAGCTTTTTCATTTTGTCAGCGATTTTCATTCGATCAACAATTTCATTTCTACAAAGTACTTTCCAGCCTTAAAAATTTTACAAAAACCAACCCAAAAACATTTCCTTCCATGGCTCGTAGGAATAGGGACAATTTAGGAAAGTTTTTGCCAAATACACCCACTACATCCAACAACCAACCTTCTCTCTTCTTTGTGTCTGTGAACTAGAGGGACCTTTAGGTGAGCAACCTGACATATTTGAAGAAACTATAAGGGAAGAAGAAGAAAAGGAACCCATTCCTACTCAACCAATGGCTGAAAACCGAAATGACAAAGGGAATAGAGGGAGAGTAGAGGGTGCCTTCCCCATTAGGGAAACCAATGGGGATACTAAGATGAAGAATATAAGATCCTCTTCCCTACCTCATTTCCATGGCCTGAACATAGAATACCTTGACACTTTCCTATTTGATTTTGCTATTATATGTCGAACCTATGACTATACGGATGATGAGAAAAAGTTAAAACTATTTCCATCCACCCTTAAGGATGTGGCATTGCGCTAGTCATGGGATTACCTGGAGATAGCATCACAACCTGGGCTCAGATGCAGCAGGATTTTAACAACAGATATCAAGACTACTCTAGGTCAAAGGATACTAAAGAAGAAATTTTTAGGATGACCATAGGCCAGGACGAATCCTTAGAAGACTGCGAAGAATGATTCCAGCTTAGTTACAAAAGGGCCAGGTGCACACATGACCCTGAGTCACTAAAGTTGGTCGTGGTTAGGGGAGTAAGAGAAGACCTTCTGGATACCTTACACTTGTTAGCAGGAGGAGATATCTACCAATTACCCTATGAGGATATCAAGATTGTTTTTAGAAATCATTCTATCAAAGCCAGGAAAATGGTAGGTGTAGTCAACCTATGGCCAATACATCATCTTCCAACTCATCCATCAGGGGTGAAATTGGAAATATGCTGGAAGATTTCAAAAGTGATATGCTGCAAACCCTTACCTTACAAATGGACACCATGAACATTAGAAGGAAGCAGAGAGGAAGCAGAGAGAGCCTTGGCCATCTTTTGTCCTAGATGCACCAGGAGGCATTCTAGGAATGAATATCCATTGAATTGTATTGAAATTTTCTCGACCTGTGAAGAGAACCACTCCACAGACATGTGCCCTTCGTTGCCCAGGCTCAAAGTTGTATATCAAGGAGTTGAAGGAGTCACTGAGAAGCTTTGCTACATTAACCAAAGGAGGCCTACTGGTCCTAGACCATACCAGCAGGGCATGCAAGCGTCGTCCCATGCATATTACAACCCCAACCAAAACACAACTATACCTTCTAAGGGACCCCCCTACTCATCCTTCCTGGTCTACACCCCCTCCTTGGTCTTATGTATCTCAGTATCATTCCGAGCCAGCTTGCCAGTCATTTCAACCTTACGCACCACCACAACCTCAGTGGAATACACCATTTTAGGGGTGTAGGCCCCAATACAACAATGCTCCAACTCTATTGCCTCCACCACCTACCCAACGACAACTCCCACACTCTGCTCCACCCAAGAAACCCCAGATGCTTGCCCAGCCAAATCCGAACCAGAACAATAGGCAGGCTCAACAAGTATACAGTGGGTAGACATCATATCTGGCTTATGTTGTGGAAATCTAGGAGATTAACCTAAGATCTGGGAGAGTCCTCCTGGATAACCAACCTCCCCCTCCACATAGGGAGGCTGAGGAAGAAAGAGAGGAAAGCAACCTTAAAGTAAATCCACGCTTTCCTGAGAGATTAGCCCAACCATTCCAGCCTACCCCAGAAGAACTGAACTTCTGGGAGAATTGAAAAATCTATGTGTAAAGATCCCCCTTCTCGAGGAAATAAAAGATGTTCCCATTTACAATAAGTTGATTAAGGAGAAATTCTTCAAGCATCTAGGAAGAAGAAAAAGGGATGCCCCTACCATTAATGTCAATGGGTAGTTGTCCGACATAATGTTGGGGCAGTTAATATGTTCGAAATATTTGGACCCCAAAAGCCCTGTAGTAGATGTGCACATTAATGGCACCATTATCCCACACACTCTGATCCATCTTGGGGCCGCCATTAATGTGATGACCAAGGACACCATGCTCAAGCTCAACCTCCAAGGGTCACTAAGGAAGACCACAATAGTTCTGCAACTTGCACACAGTTCCATAGTCACCCCTGAGGGAATTGTGGAGGATGTGATGGTTCCATTGAATCCTAGGAATACCTTGTAGATTTTCTAGTTCTCGAGCCTAAGGCTAAGCTTATTCGTTACCCTTTCATCCTTGGAATGCCATGGTTGGCCATAGTTGATGCTTACATTAGCTGCAGAGCTGGGAATATGACCATCAAGAATGGGCATATGTCCAAGCAGTTAGTCCTATACCCTCCTGCTCAACCTTCTCTAGAGCATGATTTACCTTTATGGTTGGAGGAGGAGGAAGAAGATGAGGTTTATTCTGTCCAACTTTATGCTTTAGAAGAAACCGTAGGAGGAGGAAAACAAGATGAGAATGACTTGATTGAACACCTTCTCCAAATCCCAACTCCTAGTTCATTACCATTAGAAGAAGAAGTAAGGGAAACCCAGAACAACCATCCAATTAACTTATGCTTGGCCGATTCCAACCCACTCTGTGTCAAAACCATAGAATTCGGCCCACAGAAAACCTTGAAAATTGATCAATCTATTTATGCTCTCAAAGAGGAAATGCTATGCAACATGTTAAAAGAAAACCTAGAAGCCTTCGCTTGGAGTTACAAGGAAATGAAGGGAGTACATCCCTCAGTGTGTACTCACCACATATACATTAAAGAGGGTTGCAAGCCAGTTCGGCAACCAAAAAGGAGGATGAATCCAACTCTTAAAGTTATAGTCAAAGAAGAACTACAAAAAATGCTAGATGCAGGATTCATTTACCCTATCTCCAATAGTGAGTGGGTCTCCCTTGTAGTGTTAGTTCCCAAGAAAAATGTAAGTGGAGGATTTGTGTCAATTATAGGGAGTTGAACAAAGCCACAAAGAAGGATCATTTTCCCTTACCCCTCATTGACCACGTGTTGGACGACTTGGTAGGCAATTTTTTTTTCTTTCCTAGATGGATTCAGTGGGTACAGCCAAATCCAAATCTGCCCAGAATACCAGGATAAGACCACATTCACCTGTCCTTGGGGTACTTTTGCCTATAGGGTCCTTCTTTTTGGCCTATGCAATGCTCTTGCCACTTTCCAGAGCGTAGTATTGAGTATTTTTGTCGAATTAGTACATGATGCAGTGGAAATTTATATGTATGACTTTACACCTTATGGCTGTGATTTCAAGAAGCCCTAACTAACCTAGGAAAAGTACTACACAAATGCACTGAAATGAACCTGCCTCTCAGTCCTAAAAAATGTGAATTCTTAATGAACTAAGGGATTGTGCTAGGTCATTCAATATCTTAGCAAGGACCGTAGGTGGACTTGAATTAAATAGCCATCATCCAAATGATCCCACCTCCGCAAAAGAAGAGAGATGTCATGAGTTTCTTGGGGTTAGCTGGATACTACTGAAGGTTCATAAAGGACTTCAAAAAGTTGGCCGCTCCTTTATTTGGGTTGTTGGCCAAATATTCTGAGTTTATATGGTCAAAAAGATGTCAAAAGGCCTTAGACATTCTAAAGGGTACATTAACCACTACACCAATTCTTCGAGGCCCAAATTGGGCCCTCCCCTTTCATATTCATGATGATGTCTCACACAAAGCGATAGGAGCAACCTTAGGTTAGGTAGAGGAAAAATTGCCTTATGCCATTTATTTTATCAGTAAGAACTTGTCAAAGCCTGAGCTAAATTATACTAGGACCAAAAAGGGACTCTTGGCTTTTGTGCATTCATTAAACAAATTTAGACATTACATTACAGGCTTTAAAACATTTGTGCATACTGACCATGCTGCAATCAAATATTTAATGAACAAACTATATGTGAATGCTTGAATTATAAGATGTTTGCTTTTATTACATCATTTTGATCTAACAATTGTTGATAAGCTTGGTAAGAAAAATGTTGTTGTAGACTTTTTATCTATGGTGAATCTTCCTGCAGGTGAAGAAGGAATGGTGGTTGACCAGTTACTAAACGATTACTTGTTTGCTATTTCAGTTCTCTCCCCATGGTTTGCTGATATAGCAAACTATTTGGTATCACCACAGTTCCTACCAAACTTACCCTCCAAAGAAAAGAGCAAGATAGTAAGGAAAGGTGCCCCCTTCACTTGGATTGGGGGTAATCTTTTCAAACTTGGCTCAGATCAAACCTTGAGAAGGTGTGTAAGGGAAGAGGAAGTTTTTGACATCCTTTTGACCTATCATGATGGGCCTTGTGGAGGTCACTTTGCAGCAAGGAGGATAACATTCAAAGTGTTACAAGTAGGCTATTATTGGCCCACTCTCCATCAGGATGTGAAAACGTACACTAGTAAGTGTGATCGGTGCCGGAGGATGGGAAATCCTACTCCAAGAGATGAAATGCCCCTATAGCCTTAAGTGACTTTCGAGCCATTTGATAACTGGGGCATGGACTTCATGGGGCCTATCAACCCTCCTTCAAAGAAAAAAAGTACATTATTGTGTGCATTGATTATTTGACTAAGTGGGCAGAAACCAAGGCAATCAAGGCAGAAACAGAAGAGAAGGTGGTTGAGTTCCTAAGGGAGAATGTACTCTACAAATTTGGGTACCCTAGAGAGCTAGTCACAGACCAAGGCAGCTAGTTTACCTCCAACATGATTGAAGAACTACTCAACCATCACAAAATCAAGCATAGGACTTCCACTCCCTATCATCCACAAGCTAATGGGCAAGTGGAGGTGACCAACAGGGCACTGAAGGGCATCTTAACCAAGGTAGTGAGAAATAGCAGGAAGGATTGGGCAAAGAGACTAGTTGAGGCCACCTAGGCGTATAATACCACATGGAAGACCACCACTGGATCTACACCCTACGAGCTGATCTATGGGAAAAAGGCCTTGATATCCATTGAGTTTGAATATAACACATTGAGGATGGCAGTCCAACTAGATTTGGACCTCAGTCATGCACATAAAGAGAGATTATTCCAATAGAATGGCTTGGATGAATTCAAAATGCAGGCCCTCCTACATACATAGATAGTTAAGCTTTAGAGGAGGAACTGGCATGATAAACATATTAAGGAAAAGCAATTTTAGGATGGAGATTTGGTATTGTTATATGATTCTAGGTATAAAGACTTCAAGGGCAAGCTAAGGACAAGATGGCTTGGACCTTATTTTGTGGAAATATGCCATGATAATGGTTCAGTTCAAATCAGAACTATAGATGAAGAAGCCATTCCATTTCTTATTAATGGGCATCGATTGAAAATGTACAAGACATGTTTATGAAAACAAAAGTTCATTGACAATATCAATAAAACAATGATTATGGTGGAGCAAGTTCCAGCTCCTCCCTCATCAAGTCACTGAAAAATAAAAAACAATAAGGACTCAGGTGAAAACCGCCATGAGGCATCTGAGTCCCATATTTGGGTTGAAAACCTCGTGAGGCATCCCAATGATGAAAAAAAAAGAATAGAAAAAAGAATAAGAATATCCTTGGGTGAAAGCCTCCCTTGAGGCGCCCAGGGAAAATAGCTAGGGTGAAAACCTCTTTGAGGTAACCTAGTTTTTTTTCAAAAAAAAAAAAAAGAAGGAGAGAGAAAAGATAAAATTGTTATTTGCAGGTGGGCGAGAAAGAAAGACAAGGAGCAAAAAGAGGATCCAAAGGGAACCATGCCTCACACTTATTCATCTCCCCTACTCCTCACCATGCATCCCTCCATCATTTCTATCATTTTTCCACTCCATTGCTTCGATTTAGGTGAAGACTTTGTTTTCTACATGATCCCCTATATTCCTATAGGATCCCCTGAAAACCTACAAGATGATCCTCTAGGAATTACAGTGGCCCGGAAAACCTACAGGAAGCAATCCAAGGGCACATGGTAGGTTTTTTGGGTCCCTAAAATTCATCCTAGGCATGATCTAATACCTCACCTCGTCCACCATTATCATCCCTGCACTCACCATTCAAAACAAAAAACATCAATTTCAATAATTTCCGCCAATCATAGAAAAAATAGAAAAAAGAAAAACAGAGAGGCGTAAGAGAATTACCTAAGTGTCTTTTCTCTACACACACTCCTACTTCCTCTGTCCATTCATTGCACCATCCTCAGAGCCCCAGCCAACAACATGATTAAAGAATTCTAAGGGAGAAGCAGCTACATGACATCTTGTGGGAAATCCTATAGCAGCCTATCCCACAGAATGCTAATCAACAACTACAAGTCTTCACTAGGATGATCCAGGAGCTCAACAACAGTAGCAACATCATATATTCAGTCACAAATACCTACAAAAGCCAAGAAACCATTAGCAGACAACAAGAGTCGGAAGAAGAATGGCATGCAATAAATAAACAACGCAACACGTATGATCTTTGATAATTGCAGCATGGCATCGAAACCACAGGTAGGTATCCCGCTTGCTCATTCATATGCATCATTTAATCAAAATTTGTAAGGGTTACGAGATAGTTGGTTTATAAGTGAAAAGGTGGCCAGTTAACTTGGCCACCTTCGTTTAGTTAGCACATGCAAATCGGGTGTCCTCTCACACGTGGCTGCAGTCAACTCAAAGACAGAGGAGGAGTGGGACAAGAAGTGGTTAAACCATGAATCTATGAGGTGGGAGCTAATTACGAGGAGTGGAAAATGATGAGCTAGTAGTGGGGAGTAACGGTCCAAAAATGGCAACGTACCTCTGCTGCCAGCACACCACCTCACCCTGAAGCACCATAAAGGGAAATACAACAACATTCACATGAATTAGTTCATTCCACCTCCTCGAAAATCCCTCACTCAAGTTTCTGTCATCAATTTGGCCACCCACCAGAAGAAAGGATCCATCATTCGGCATAAGAATTCCTAGAGGAGCATGCACAAGAATTCCTACAGGATACAGTCTATAGGATATAGTCTACATGATACACAGAGGTAGTCTAAATTATAGGCAGAGAAGAGTTCAAGAAGGGATATCATGGGAATTTTCCACTGCCACCATTCTAAAGAGCTAGGCTCTAAAATTCCATCCCCATGTACAATAAAATGAACTAGAAATAATCTAAAATCTAGTGAATTCAGCAACTTTGAGAGGTGAATTCCATACACAGTCAGCTCTGTTTTTCTCCTGCATTTTAAAAAAATTGTGTCAACCCTCTCATTTTTTCCTCAAGCTTCACAAGCAAGATGATAGGGGGGTTTAATAAGAGAGAACCCACAAACACTGTGAGGATACAAAAACACCCCTAGGTGCTTGAAATATTTACAAGACACAACTGGATGGGGTTTCGAAAAATTCACAGGGCATGATGATGAGGTGGCTCAAGAATTTTCTCACTCCTTCGCTCCACACAACAGAATCCATGCCACTATTTTAGTTAGAGGCCTCACTATAGATCTCACCCCAAAGCTCATCAGTAGGGTCACCACACTTCCCCTAGGAATTCCATGGAGAAAAGGAGATAGTTAGGTGTCAAAAAGGAAATTCTTTTTAGAAGGTGAAGAACCCACAAAGGATAAAAATGGAGTAAGAAGGGACAATCTTCCATACCCATGGAGTGAGGTGGGATACCAACTCATAAAATATATCTCATGTGAGGGTAGATATAGTGTTGTTTATGGCTACCAATTCAGGATCCTTGAAGAATTAAGATTTGGGGTAGAAACGCCAGTTCACTAAAGACTCAGCATACCCTATTTCTTGATGCAATCACTCATAGAATCTAGTAGCAAAGGAAGGGAATTCCCAACAATTGGCTCACCATTGGTTGATTAGGATCCTCATTGAGGATGCCCTCCAAAACCTCATATTCCCTATAACATGGTCAGTCTTTGGAGACTTGCCAACAGAGGGCGACATCAAAACCATCACTTATGATGTTAGTCCTTTTGTCAGTGAGAAGGAGGTAAAATAGGAAGAAGAAGATACAGAGCTAGATAAGGATGAAATGGATGAGGAAGGACCTGAAACAGAGGAACATGATATAGCAAAAGAAGAAGAGGGAGAAGAGAAGGATGATGATGGTGAAACAAAGGAGGAAAATAAGGAAGAAACTGATGGAGATGAGGAAGAACCAAAAGAGGAAGAAGAAAGGAAAAATAGAGAGGAAGGAGGCATTGAAACAGAGGGGAAAGAACATAAGGAGGGGTCACCTAGGGTGTCCCTAGAGGCCATTGAGAGAGAGGCAACAACTACCCTCACTGCTCTTAGTATCCTAGTCAAGCAAAAAGGAAAAAGAAGGAGGAAAACCTCCCTATATTTCAGAATAAGAAAGAGCACAAGAATCAAACAAGGGGAGCCACAAATATCAACAAAACTTCCTATGAGATTGAAGATTCCCCCACTGAAAGATACAAAATGCCTTCCCCTATGTCACTAATCACATATGTAAGGAGGCCTAATACTAAATCAACTTCCCCAAAGGGTAAGTCAATTCTACAGGATCCATAACAAATCCTATAGGATCCACAACGAAACTTACAGGAAGAAAAAAAAAGGTCCTATAGGATACTCTGCTGAAACTATAGGAAGCAAAAAAATTGGAAAGCAAGGTAAGGCAGCAACAAGAAACAAAATAAGAAGACCCAAAGACAAAGGAACCAAGCCCCCAACCTAACCTAGACTCCTATTACCAACTTATTGAAGGATGCAGGGTAATACCTCAAAAATTTTCCATCCCATTATTTTTCGAACTTCAGAAGGAAAGGACCAGAACCCACTGATGGATGCAAATCACCAAGTCAAAAGGGGTGGAAGACATTGGGAACATGGAAGAGAAGCTCAAAGAAATGGGCAAAGAGCTAAGTGGCTTAAGGGACAGAGAAGCAATAAGGAGAGATCAACTTGAGAGGGAAAATGCATGGCTGAGGGGAAAACTGCAAGAAAGGGAGAGCCAACTAGCATGTATGACCAGCCTCTCCTTGGAGGCCATTGAACGTAGGATGCCAGCTAAATCCTATGCTCTTTACCCCAAAGAACAATGGCTGTAGTTTCATTAAAACACTAGCACAAAGGGGCACCATGCCATTTCAGGACTACAGGCAGTTTATTGATCTTTGTGATCAAAGTACACTAGAGGATAGGGCCAACATGATTGAGTTTTATTTGCACAACATGGCACTCATAGACATGAATGTTTGGGATCCTAATGCCAAGCTAGGAGATCTACAATTAATGGCTTTGGAATCATGAATGAACCATGAGGAGTCAAGGGTTGCAGAGATGAAAATAATATTGACCAGAGAGAAAAATGAACCTCTTTTCATCAGAGCTGAACACTCAAATCCTATGGCCCTAATCAACACCCATAATTTGATTGCAAATGACCCTCAGCTAGCACCTAGATATCTTACTGCCCAAGAGCAAGTAAATTCACATTTTGAGGATATGTTTAGGCTGTTAGGAGATGATAGTATATATGCTTGCCTAAGAAGATGGATCCCACTACCACACAACTTCAAGATCAGAGAATATCACTCCCCTCAAAGGTTAAGAGAGGCACTCAACATGACACCTATGTATAGGTAACAATGCAAAGGATGAAGGTGAATTGGATAGGCCTAAAAGTCAGTCACCATTGCTCCTAGGGATGCTAGAAGGGAGGAAAGAAGAAGAAGAAAAGAGACAGTGGGAAGAGACAGAAAAGAAAGCAAGCTTCTATGAACAAGAAGAAGAGACCACAGCAGAGGCATGGGATGTTAGAGAGGCTAATAGAGCCATGAAGGACATGGAAATTGCCTAAGTGTCTCAGAGGATGAGAAACACTTTCAGTAGGGGGGTGATGATGAGCCTCATCATTGGGTAATTATATGGGCCTTAATTCACCTCCTAGCTTAGTCAAACCAACTATTCTCATAACTTATTGCATACTTTTGATTTTATTTTGTTTATGATATGAGCTAGAGTTGGATATTTTGCTTTGTGGTCTAATGTGCATTTAATGTAGGATTAAAGGATAAAAGCAAGAAATTTTTGCAAAGTCCTTGGTTTGGGAAAATGGAGAGAACTTATAGGAGGTAAATCCTCCTCATTTACTAACTCTCCATTCGAATATTCCTCCATCAGCTCGAAGTGAAAAAAACCAAATCATGAGGACTAGAAGGTAGCCAAGCAAGTGAAAGACAAAGCCCCAGTTTATCTTGAGTTTGGGAGCCAAACCTCCCTAATTTTAAGGAAGTCATTGGAGACTTCAGATGTATAAGTAGAGAGCCTAGGACCTTAGTAGGATTCAGATTTTTGATTGTAAAACTCTTCTCTATTTTTGATCTGCAGGACTTGTGAGAGTTTTGGAGGTAATCCATTATTTTCGTAATAAGAATGAGTTTTCTTTTGAGCTAACGCTGAGTTAACTCAGAGGGTTGAAGATCTTGGCTTAAGGCCCAACCCTAGTGGCCAAGGCTCCTCTTTATTGTACATGTATGTTAGCATAGATTCATAGTTAATTGTTCATTTTGCTTAAGTAGTTGCATTTCCATTACAAGAGAGTAGATTAGATTGGTTGTATTTTAGTTTACTTCCATTTGTGCCTTCTTTCAATTAGTAGGTTAGCAAGGAGAAAAAGGATCACCATAAGGTTGTCCACAGGTGTCTCGGCCTCACGTCCTCCCTCTGGGACCATGACTTGAGGAAGAGACCCTTCAGTAGCCCCAAAAACACAGATTTCTAGTTTTTGCATGAGCTTTGGAATTTGTTGTCTTGATTCAACATTTGGTTCATTTCATTATCATATTTTTCCATTACTCAATTTCTTCAATAAGATCTCTCTCATGCTTTCATTCCCTTTAGCACTCTCTTCATGCATAATATAGGCAATTGATTCATGCTTTTCTAGTTTATGAAAATGTATCTTGTTGCATAGTTCTTGGGAAACACATATATTTTAAGCATAACAGGTACTTCAAGACGATACACAAACTTCATCACCAATAACCACCTTCCACCTCATCCACCCTAACCATCTCTTTTTCCACCATCACCCTCACTAGTTTTTGTTGTTTTGTATTGAAATTCCCCTAGATACCATGAGTGAATCTAGCCATCTCTGACCTTGGATATTGACTCTTGAGTGTTCCTAGACCTTCTAACACCCAATCTTACTCACCACACACCTTTTCCAAGATTCATAACACCTCCAATAGATTAGCTCTTGGCCGTATAATGTAGGTTTTCTGTAATTCCTACATGATCATCTTGTAGGTTTCTAGTACATCCTATAGGTTTTCCTGAAACAACTTGTTTTGAGGCTGAATTGATAGGGAACCTCTAGGAAGTCACAAAAATCCTCCTAGGACCCTTCCACACCATCCAACCACTCCATAAGCCTTTTAACCATCATCAATCCCCTTCCATCCCCCTGCCACATCCACAAGAACAATTAATTTGCATACTTGATTTTGGCTAAAAAACCAAAAAAAAGTGAAAACAGATTTAATTTATTTGAGAAGCTGAATACGGATATTCCACAGTCTTCATCTTTAATTTGTCGACATTTCGAGTCTACACCAAGACTCATCATCAGGATTGATTTACAAAGTAGAGGAGTAGGAGCCATAAAATATGTTTAGGTGAGTTTTCCAGTTGGGAAGCCGAAAATTCTAAATGATTTTAATTTAATTAATATTATTTTTGTTTTCAATACTATTTATTGTTAATAATTTACTCCTAATATTAATGTTTTAATAAATTATAGACTGCTTTGAATTGTCTCTTTTATATTCTCCTTAGTTTTAATTATAATGATTCTAATTTTTATTTTAATTAAATCTAATTCTTCATGTTTATAAATTAATTTTGTTATTTTTGAATTATTGCTTAATTTAATGTTATTATTTTGTTTATTCAACCAATGTAACAGGTATATTTACTTTACTCTAAATTTTTATTAATCATTAAGTTTTAAAGGTTTCTTTAAAATTATTTGTTTATTAGGTTATTATTATTTTTTATTAAATAAGTTTTTATTCAATTTTGATCTATTTTATTAATTTTAAATAATTTAATTGGTAAGGATTAATTCTAATGGTTAATTTGTAAGTTAAGATTGTTATCTCAACAATAATAGTATATTTATTTTGTTTATTTTCAATTAAGTTTTTATTTATCTAGGTTTTAAGGGAGTGTCTATGTTTACTTTGAAATTCTTATTTTTTTAGTTTTTTATTTTATTGTATTTATTTTATTTTAAAGGAATTTATTCTTAACAATGCTTAATGGTATTTTCATGGTTAGGAGAGGATTTGGTTTGACCTACAGAGGGTCTAATGAAAGGTAGAAAGAAAGGGAAGTATGGTTGATGCTCTTTACTTATTTAGCTTAGATCACAACATTAGGTTAGTCTTGATTTAGACATTCTGCTTAATAGCTGTTTAAATGGTTAATTTTTGATATGGTTAATAGATTTGCTCTTCTTCCATCAAAGAATCAAGCTTCTTCTGGCTCTATAGAAATCTGGATTAGAACCCTTGTGGTCTCTCGTCGGATGAACATTTACAACAGGCAGTTCCTTCACTTTTACTTGTGCATATAGCACTGTCACCTCCAAGTTTGTACGAACCCCGGGTTGATAAGTAACATTGGTAGCCTAGGAGTTGCAGCATCCTTGCTGCAATATTGATGCTCATCAATTTTTTATTACAATAACATTGAAATATTACATTTCACTTTCTTCTTTTGCACCCACTTCTTTTTACTCACACCTTTGTAAAAATAAATGTCATCACAATACCAAAGTTCCCAATAGTATGGGTTATCCATACCATGAGTGCAGACAACTTTTACTTTGATTTGGTCTCACACCTAACAAAGAATATATGGTAACTATCATGTTTTTATATGGTTATTAATTAAATAACATGAAGTTTTAAAATATCATGGCATGTTTATTATCATTTTTTATTTAAATGTTTATAATTCTATTGATAAAAACAAATTGCAATATAACAAATTGAATTGAACCAATTTATTATTTTGTATACATTTATTTTTCTATTATTCCAATAAATTAATATTAATGCTTTACTATTATTGATTGTTTTTTTAATCTCTTAGTATGCTAACATATTGAAAGTAATTAAACTGACTCAAAAAGTAAAAAATTAATATTAAAATAAATAATTTAAACATATATAAAATTATATATAATAAAAAAATAATAAAAGAAAAATACTTAAATTGAATAATATAAATATATTTAGGTAATATCTACATTATAGCCCATCTTTTTATTTACTTTTACTTTTATTTAATTAGTTAAAAAAATACACATAACTACATCATAATTGCAAAGCTATTGCAAAGTTATTCTCCTTATAAAAGTAGCAATTTGGAAATTCAAAAACTTTCTCATAATCTTTATTTTTCAAAATAATTAAACCAACTTGCTAACAAAATTAAACTAGCAATTTCCCCTAAAGATGAAAAGACACACCAAAGGAATAGAAATTTGGGAACCCTGTAGGCATCCTTGTAATTATTGTAATAAAAATTGGTCAAAACAACTTTTAGTACCTTCATATCAAGTGCACCTACCTAAATCAACATGGCTTATGTTGTAGCAGTGCTTTCATTGAGAAGAGAAGTGTTGGACATGGGCAAGACGGTAAGATCCCTAATCATTGTTTGGAAACTCAAGAGTGCCTACAACATCCACTGGGCAATCGATGCCTAGTAATATTTTTGTCTAGCTCTTTGAAAGTGTCATTTGAGTTATATTGATCTGACTGGAAAAAGCAACTGTGTGAAAACTCATCCATTCCATTTTGCCTTCACAATTTGCTTGATCTTCCCAATCTTCCCAAACCTTCTATTACTTCGATGTATCTTTGCACCTTTAGGGGAAATTGCTAGTTATATTTTTAAGGGAGTAAACCACATACACCCTTTTTTCTAGCCTATAAAACCCTTTTGTTATGTGTTATGATATTTTTACTTTCAAGTTTTTACCTTTTTTTTGTATTTCCATTTTAACATAATTTAATGCATAGTTATATGTTATTCCGCTTTAATATTCATATTTATCCTTATGAAACTATGAAAATAATTCATCTCAGAAGTGTAACCAAACACAGATTCCTATAAGAATGCAACTGTCGGTCTATTGTTCTTAATATTGTTCCTAATATTGGTGTAGCCCATTGAAACTTCTTCCACTTGAAAATTTCTAACTGTAACCCTTATGCTGTTTAGATCCCTTGATTTACAATGTGGGTGGTAGGTGGGGTAAGTATAGGTTAATATAAGAATTAGGGTGCTAGCCAAATTAGAAATTCCTCTTTAAAATAAATAAATAAATTAAAATATTTTATTTAAAAGTTTTAAATCTTGAAAAATAATTTAATTCATTTCTATCCATAAATTTTCAATTAAAATAAACTTAATTTGGTTTTACTTCATCTCCAGTCTGTAATAAAAAAATAGAAAACTAACATTATAAAAATAAATTAAATCATATACCTATAATTTAATTTCAAATTCATGAACTCATAAGAATAAAAAAAAAAAAAAAAATCTTTACCACCATGAATGTTATATTTAAAAGAATCACTTTCAAGGCTTGTTCTCGTTAATTAACGTGGGAGTGGTTGTCATTGTTTTCTCACAACAAGTCGCTCATGGAGAAAGTGATGACTATTTTTTACTACATGCTTGGAGTCTCCACTGGTTTTTTACCACATGCTTGGTGTCGTCAGACCTTGTGCGCTTAGCTCATGTTTGACTCTCCGCTTCTACTTAGCTCAGGTTTTATTCTCCACTTGTGCTGATATTTTCCAAGATCAGCTCCCTTTGTCGCCTGATTCTCCGCCTGTGTCGGTACTTTGCCAGCTCAACTTCCTTCCCATTCTGGACCTCATGTCCAGATACCAGGAGGCCTGAGAGATCTCGCCAACTTGGAAGACCTATGCCTCAGTTATCTCACCAACTTTGAAGACCTACGCCTCAAATTCAATTGGATCCTTGACACTATTCTAGTGAAGCTTGACATCTACTTAAGCTCAAGGTTCTGCAATTATCTCAAAACTTCGTGGATTTATCACAGAAATTGGTCTTAGATTTATTGGAGAAATTTCACCTCGACCTACTCTGAATTTTTAGCCAAATATATACCAAACAAAAATTTGTATATAAAAAAAACAAGAAATTCCTTTAAAATCATCTATAGATTCCTTTAAAATCATCTATATAACTCAGGTTATAACATTAAACGAGAGTAATCTATTTCCATTTAAAATATATTAAAAAAAACATATTTTCTATTTTTCCATTTCTTTTACACATTAGAATTCAAATATTAATTTACAAACATAAAAATATCTACTTCACAAATCTTATAATCTTGTAATAATATTTTGATTATGAAAACATCTCCACTCTAATCCAAGGTACCTATGCAAAGTGGATTTTGCATGTATATTACATGACCAAAAGCAAAGTAAGAGTGAAAGTTTTTTAAGGATTTCTCAGGGATATCATTCATCCAAGAGAAAGGTGAAAATGGAAAGTTTCACCAATCATATAATAATATTTTGATTATGAAGCATATAAACTATGATCCAAGTCGTATCCAAAGTGGATTCTAGGTATATATTGCACAAATCAAAAGTAAGCTGAGAGTGGAAAGTTTCAAAAACAAATGAACGTGTTTGTATTGAGATGCTACCTACTTTTTGGAATGTGATTACAAGTTAATGCCCTATTACATGCATTGTCGAATTTTTCAAGGTGCTACCATCACTTTTGAACAACACGGTCTTTCATTACAATGGAAATGATTGACAAAAGTAAGTGAACTTGAGATAAAGAAATTGTTAGAAAATTTCGTAGGGGTAGAGGATACGACCCTGGCTTATAAATTGGTTGCGTCAAGCACATCACAACTACACAGAGGCTTAATTGAAGCAAAAAATAAATGCATAACAAAACAAAGTAAAAACCAAATGGTTGAGTTAAATCTACACATGAAGGTTTAAGGTCATGTCACAACAAACTAAAATTTGGATTATATTATAAAGCATATGTAAATACATTCGCATGACAAATTGGAGCTTGCTGCTCCAAGTAAAAACAAAAAAACTTACTGCGATTTACGCTTCACTAGGGTTGGGGAGTAACACTCTGTAAAAGTCCGAAAAACTTGTTTTCACTCACCCACCAATATTTCCTCCACAATTTTCTCCTCACTACCTCTGAGACATACACACTTGACTCCTCTCAACTTGATCTGCCATACAATATAAATTTTTCATTCATATTTATCCAAACATACATTTTTGACATTAATACATGATAGAGCAAATCATTAAGACATAAGATGGGTAATTTTATATAATAAATGGCCTTCTAAACTTGTAGGTGTTGTGGAGTGTGGGTAATAGTCGCAGAGTGAATGTTTTCCCATATTTATTTACCAAAATTCATTAAGTGCCTTAAACTCTTTGTCGTGTTGCGGAATGGTCAGGGCTGTACTTTTGCTCAGACTTTAATCCTTCCGCCTGCAAACAAAATCGCAACCCTGCAATAATTGATTGTGCAAGCATGGTGTTTGTCAGTGTGTTTAAGGCGATGGTTGGGATTAATATTTCCAACACTCCCCCTTAATCACAACTGTTGCCATTGATGATTCCCTAACAGTCTCTAAGATAAACAAAACTTTCACGTGTCAATGGCTTTGTGAAAATATCAGCAAATTGTTCTTGTGACTTGCAGTGCTACAACACAATTTCACCATTGTTAATCAACTCTCTAATTAAATGATATTTAGAATCAATGTGCTCAGTCCTCTTATGAAAAACAAAACTCTTTGACAATGTAATTGTGGACTTCTTGTTGCAGAAAATAGTTGTCGTTCCCTCTTGGTCTTGGCGAATATCCCTCAACATCCTTCTCATCCAAACTACTTGAAACACTACTGCTGATATGATGACATATTCATCTTCTGCTATTGATAGTGACACTATTGGATGCTTCTTGGAGGCCCATGAAATGGCTCCGTAACCCAAATGAAAAGCATATCTTGACATGCTTTTTTTGTCATCGACACTTCTTGCCCAGTCACTGTCATTCTAACCAACCAGCCTAAAATCAGTTGTTGCGGTATACAGAATACCATACTCCTTTGTCCCATTGACATGCCTTAGAATTATTTTCACTTCTTGCTAATGTGTTTCTTTGGGTGTCTCCATGAATCTCGACACCAAACTCACTAAATACATTATATACAGCCTAGTGGCGGTCAAATACATCAAGCTCCTTATCATAATTTTGTATAATGTCCGATTGAAATTGTTGCTGCAATATTCTTTTCTCAACTTCAACCCCATGATAATTGGAGTTGGTATGGGTTACTTTTCTTGAGAAATAAAAATTCCATTTTTTGTTTGCTTCACTTATATGCCCAAAAAATATCTTAACAACCCCAAGTTAGTCATTTCAAATTCACTCTCCATGACTTCTTTGAAACCAACGATGAGGAAATGATCACTTCTTGTAAAAATAAAATCATCTACATATAAGACAACAATAAGAATCTTACCATCACTCTCTTTGATGTAGAGAGTAGGCTCACAGTCGCATTTGTCGCAACAGTTGTCCAACAAGTAAGTGTTTATTCTACTATACCATGCACGCATTACATGCTTCAACCCATAAAGAGATTTCCTCAACCTATACACCTTGTCTTCTAGGCCTTTGACCTCATAACCAGGCGGTTGCACAACATACACTTCCTATTTTAGCACTCCATTCAAGAACACTGATTTTACATCCATTTGATACACTTTCCATTTATTTTGTGCGGCAATTACCATAACTATATGCAGTATCTCCTTCCTTGCGACTAGCACAAACGTCTCCGCATAATCGCTTCCATGCTGCTGCTTGTATTCTTTGACAACTAGCCTCACTTTATGTCTTTCAATCTACCATCGACACTGCTCTTGGTATTGTAAACCCACTTCACTCCAATAACATATTTTCCTTACGGTAGATCCACTAACTCCCATGTGTCATTCTTTTCTATTGCTTCTATTTCTTCCTCCATTGCCACAACCCATTTTTCTTCTTTGACAATATCCTCAAAATGGATTGGTTCGCAAAATAATGTAAATAAGGAATTTAGACTAACGCTACTATCAACTTCATCTTGCTCATAAATCTCATTTAAATTTCTAAATCTTTGTCTTCTTGTGCTTCCTGACGATGGGATTGACATGTCACTTGGTGTTTCTATTTGCGACGTGCTTGGAGAAGCACTTGCTTGATTATGCGATGCTGTCCTATTATTTGTTAATGTTGTTTCTTGCTGCCTACTTTGTTGCACTTGAATAGAAGTAGAGGGAGTCACTGTTGAGGAATTGCTTGTTGTTGTCAACTCCTCTTTGTCCTCATGTGGTATACATGCTTTCACATCAAATGTCTTCTGTAAACTTCCATCCCATACTTCTTACATGAACTACACATCTCTATTCATTATAACCTTCTTGGTTGATGGATTGTAGAGCTTGTATGCCTTGGACTCATCACTATATCCAAAAAATACGCATTTCTCTCCCTTGATGTCTAACTTCTTCCTCAACTCATCAGGCACATGTGCATACGGCACACATCCAAACACTCTCATGTGAGTGACACCATGCTTTCTTCTACTCCATGCCTCTTCAAGAACCACATTCCTGACACTTTTGGTTGGACACCTATTAATGATATACACTGCATAAGCAACAACTTCAACCCAATAATCATTTGGAAAATGCTTTTCTTTTAACATACTCCTTGCCATTTCCATAATGATCATATTCTTCCTTTTCGCAACACCATTTTGCCGAGGAGTATGCCTTGTCGTAAATATCTTGTGAATTCCATGGTCCTTGCAAAATCAAGGGAAATCATTTGAGATATGTTCACCACCTCTTTCAATCCTCAGGACTTTGATGTAGTGTCCACTTTGCTTCTCAACAAGAGCCTTGTATTGACAGAAGTGTTCCAACACTTCACTTTTCTGTTTCATGAGATAGACCATGTCATCCTTGTGTAGTCATTTGTGAAGGTCAACAAATAATGACTTCCACCAATTGATGGTGTTTGCATTGGTCCACATATATCTGAATGGACAATCTCCAAGGGTGCCTTTCCTCAGACTGACTTTCCTACTGGGAATATCTCTCTATGTTTCTTGCCCAAGATACATCCTTCACATAGGCTGTTTGGTTTCTCTATGAGTGGCAATCCCTTTACCATGACTTTCCTATGCAGGAAATTCAAACCTCCAAAGTTGAGAAGTCCAAATCTCAGATTCCATAACCAATTTTCATATTTGACCTGTTCTTAATAGTTCACTTGTGTGACAACTGTATCTTTTTTTCCATCCTCTTGTGAGTTCATTTTTTTCTTGTGCACCTTTTTCTTTCAAATCTGATCTTATCTTTAGGGGAAACATTCTATTACTTGTCATTTGGACCTTTGCAATCAACTGTCTGCTTGGAGTCCTATCCAAAACTGTGTACTCGTCATTTTTGAAAAAGACATTGTAGCCCTTTTGCATGAGTTGTCCAATGCTTATGAGGTTATGCTTCAAACCATAGACAAAGTAAACATTTGAGATGTACTTATTCTTCCCCTTCTTTGTTAGGATATTAAATCTTCCTATGCCCATGACAGATACCTTGATATCAGTCCCTAATGTCAGTTCATATTTCACACTTTCATCTAGATTGGAAAACATTTCTATGTTTCCTAACATGTGGTTGCTGCACCCTGAAACTAGATACCATATATCACTTTGTTTTTCTTGTGCTACATTATAAGCTAAAAACATGCTATCATGGTTCTGATTTTCTTTTATAAAATTTACACTTGGTTTGTTAGTAATGTCATATTGCTTCTTTCTACATTCATTTGCATAATGACCATACTTCTTACAATAATGACATTGGACTTGAGATTTATCATACCTCTGACCTTGTGCTTGATTTTGGCTTGGGCCTTGACTTTGATTTTGATTTTTGCCACTTCCACTTGAGTTTTAAGGGTTGCCTCTTCCACTTCTATGTGGGCTTCTTCCTTTTCCTCTAGCATATGATCCTCCTCTTCCTCTACCTTAACCAAATGAAACTTGTGTCTTGAAGGCATGCTCCAGTGAGGAGCTTGTTGCTCTATTCAGTCTATGTTCATGAGAAATTAGTGACGCATGAAGCTCATCCATTGATAACTATGAGAGATACTTTGTCTCTTCTATGGCCACAACAATGGCATCAAATCTTGTTGGCAAACTTCTCAAAACTTTCTCAACTATTCTCCTTTCCTCAAGTGTCTCACCATGAGACCTGATTTGCATAACCAATCCAATTACATGTGTAGAGAATGAGTCTACATTCTTAGACTCTTTCATACAAAGTGTTTCAAAATCTCTCCTTAGCATTTGTAGCTTTGTTGTCTTTACTTTTGCCATGCCTTGGTAGGTTGTCTGGAGGGTGTCCCATGCTTGCTTGGACTTCGTTGCTGCTGCAACCCTTGGGAAAATACTTTCATGAACTTCTTGAAAAATATAGAAGAGAGGTTTTGCATCCTTCTTCCTATTTTCCCTTAACAAATCCCTTTCTGCTTGAGACAAGGCATTGTATATTGCTGCATCTGCTAGTTCTTGAAAACCATTCTCCACCAAATCCCAAATGTCTTGAGAAGAAAACATGGCCTTCATTGTAATAGCCCAATAATCATAATTTTTTCCATTAAAGCGAGGTATCTAAGGATTATTCAATCTTGTGTGTGATGTTGCCATTTCTGAGTGAAAAAAAAAAAACTTTCTACCTGGTGGTCAACACACTTCAATTTTTTTCTCTCAAAACAATTTTTAATTACTAGTAAAAACACTTGTTTTTACACTAACAAAGTTTAACCCACTCTGATACCATGTTAGAAAATTTTGCAGGGGCAGGGGAGAGGAGTTTGGCTCAAAAATCAGTTGCAGCAAGTCAAAACTTCAGTTGTGGTAAACACATCACACAACTACACAGAGGTTTAATTGAAACAAAAATTAAGTGCAAAACAAAACAGATTAAAAACCAAATGGTTGTGGTAAATCTACTCATGAAGGTTTAAAGCCACATAACAACAAACCAAACTTTGGATTATATTATAAAGCATATGTAAATACATTCGCATGACAAATTGGAGGTTGTTGATCCAAGTAAAAAAAAAAAAAAAAAAACTTGTTGCGATTTACGCTTCACTGGGGTTGCAAGTAACAATCTGTAAAACTCCATAAAACTTGTTTTCACTCGCCCACCAATATTTCCTCCACGATTTTCTCCTCACTACCTCTCAGACATACACACTTGACTCCTCTCAAATTTTCTCCTCAGTACCTCTCAGACTTACACACTCGACTCGTCTGAACTTGATCTACCATAAAATATGATTTTTTCATTCATATTTATCCAAACATACATTTTTAACATTAATACATAATAGAGAAAATCATTAAGACTCCACGATGGGTGATTGTGGAGTGTGGGTAACATTCGCAGAGTGAATGTTTGCCCATACGTATTTACCAAAATTCATTAGATGTCGTAAACTCTCTATTGTATTGTAGACTGATCAACGTTGCACTTTTGCTTAGACTTTAGCCCTTCCACCCTACACATATTTACCAAAATTCATTAAGTGCCTTAAACTCTTTTCTATGTTGCGAATTGATCAGAATTTAGTCCTTCTGCCTACAAACAAAATCACAACCCTCCAATAGTTGACTGGGAAAGCATGATGTTTGTCAGTGTGTTTAAGGTGGTTATTGGGATTAATATTTCCAACAGAAATGTAGGCCAATATGAAATTTCCATTCTTCAGAGTATGAAAAAAATTACTTTAATTTGTTAAAATGATTTATTTTAAGTTTTTTAAAGGATAATGCCAGCCAAAATATTTAGCCCCTCTCTCCCCATTGAACTCCACTTCTAAAAATTATTAAAATTTATTTAAAAACATTTAAGAAAAGTGAGAAGACACAAAAATCATTGAAAAAATATTTTCCAAAATTCAGTACTAGGCTTTTGCCAACCTCCATCCCTTGCTCCAGCCCTTTGACCTTATTCATGCCTGCATATTTATAAGTGTCACAACAACAATCGATCTATAATGAAAAGAATGGTCATGATGAAATCTCAACTAAACCCACAACGTTAACATTTTTGATATTTAAGAAAGAAATATTATAAATACCTAGCATCTTCATGCCTAATTCTGCAACCGGTTTGCAAGAAATAAGGAGGGATTTTAAGAGCGAGGTAACAAGCTCCCTGCTTGTTAACCAAGATATCCTTCTCATTTTCCTTGATATCCTCCTCATAAGATACAAGGATGGATCCCTAGGGCACAAAGTATATAGAAAGAAGGTGCATAGTGATAATTACTTTCATGTAGATTCACACCACCACCTAGCTCAAAAGATGGGTGTTCTTCAAACCCTCTTTACTAGAGCCTGTAGAATATCAGATGAGATCCACACTGAAGAGGATATTACTTACATAAGAAAGGCATTTACAAGCTTAGGATACAATAATAAGGACATCTTTAAAGCCATTCAAAAAGACAGATCCGGAAGCAAGAAAGATAAATCTGAAAATCACCCAATTGCTAATGCTTACCTTCCATATATTCGTGGAGTCATTGACAAGCGAGCTAAAGTTCTCATGAGGAAAGATATCAAAACTTCATTTAAACACATAAAGACTATTAAACAAAGAATGAAATCTGTCAAGGACAACTTGGAGCATCTCTAGCAAAAAGGTGTTTACATGATCAATTGTTCTTTAGGGGATTTCCCTTCTCCCCTGCATTAAATAAAATGTTCTCCCTTTCACATCACCCTTACAATTCTTCATCATTTCCGCCCTCCGCCCCCTACCGCTCACAATTATCTCCTATATCACATTTTGCCTCTCCCCCCTAAAATTTCCCTATCACCCTCTCATGCTCCTTCCCTTGTGAATTTTAACCCTCTGCACCCTTGAACCCCTCCCTTCTTTGACCCAATCCTTGGTTAAACCAACTCTAGCCCTCTCCTAACCCTAAACATAATATTAAGCCTTATTAAGAAAAGCTTCAGATATTAGCTGTTAACATGTTTTGATATTAAGT
>APFE031111736.1:0-41404 GCA_000404065.3 Pinus taeda | reverse complement strand
AAATAATTATATTATTGAATTAAATTTATGATCAAATTCTTAATTTATTTTAATAAAAAATAATTCACCATAAATAATTTTATTTTGTCAAAAATCTTTACTATAACAAGTGTAGGTATTTAATATTGATGATGATGATCATGATGATGGTTAACGTCCACTGAAACCAAACATTGGCCTATCGACCTAAAGAAACAAATTATTTATTTTGATTTAAGATTTTATTCCTATGCTCAAAAAGCTTGGAGAGAAGCGTGTGGAGCTCACTATAATTTTGACATTGTAAAAGGCTACGAAGGTCATTATTGTAACAAAGATTGTGAAACTTAGATCTAATGTGGTTGTATGCGGGGCACTCTAAGAGGAAGTGGTTTTCATCCTTGATGCTCCTATTCTCACAGATCCTTTGCATCCATGGCGTTTTAGGAATTGCCCAATGACCTGTTTCACGCACTCTAAGAGGAAGTGGTTTTCATCCTCGATGCTCCTATTCTCCAATTGCCCAATGACTTATTTCACTATGGAACTCTTGAGAATTCGTTCTAATCTTTGCTATATTAATTTTCTTCTTTGAGCTAGTTAAAATAGAGAGATACTTTTGATTCTCTAGGGTGGGGTCGATGACCTTCTTATTCATGATCAATTATATCATTATTACATGTGTGATCAATGAATTAAAAACATCAACAAACCTGGTTTAAGTTATACTCTTAAGTTTTATAAAAGGAAAAATAAAAATAAAAATTGGTTTTAAAAATACTTAAGATTATTATTATTTTAACTTAATTAGATTTTAAAATTTGATATTTAAAATCTAATATTTAACATTTTTCAATATGTCATGTTGAGATTAGAGAAAAATTAAGAAGTATTCAACATTACTTTACAACATCTCTATCTTACTAGGTTGGAGAACTCCTCCCGACCCAATAATAAAAATAATTCACTTCCTCATTAATAAATAAATATAAATAAATAAAATATATATATATATATATATTATAATATATATAATATATATATAATATATATATATATATATATATATATATATAAATTTTCATATTATTTTATTATAAACTAATTATATTTTTATTTAATTTAAAATATATATTAATTAATTAAGAGAATATAATTGGATAAAAAAATTACATCTATTATTTTTTTTTATAAAATAAATTAAAAAGAAAAAAAATGATTATGTTTTGGTAATCTTGGTTTCAAAAAGATATTGAAAAAATTCATCGTTTATGGTAGACATTTCACCCATTAACAAATCAATGCTCCATGTTATTGATGATTGGAAACATACTAGAAACAGTGAATGCTCCACCCATCATTACATCAATACACTTAAAATAAAATAAAATTATAAAAAAATAATATAAATAATTATATAATATAACATGTTTGACATTGCACCCATCATCACATTAACACACTTAAAATAATATAATAGTATATAATAAAAAACATGTAATATGATATAACTGAATAATGAAAATTTATTTAATCTATTTAGTTTGAGTTTGAGTATGTAGATATAGCTTTGTTTTGGAAACATATGTATGCTCAACCCATCCTCACATCAATATATTTAAGCTTTTTGTAAAAGTAATGAATATCTATTTTATATTTAAAAGAATTTTATATAATATATATTTATACATTTAAGCTTTGAGGGTTAGCTCAATTGGATGAGTCTCATTGTTAAAGCACCTTTGCTATTGAGAGATCACCAATTCAATTCACCATTAGGCAGACAATTCTTTGTGACACTATTAAAGCCAAGCTCAATAGTTGACTTAGCAATCACCAATCTCCAACGTCCTTGAACCGAGGCAAGCTCCATCCAATCTCCACTGTCCTGAACCAAGGCAAGCTCATCACCAATCTCCAGTGTCCCTGAACCAAGGCAAGCTCCATCCAATCTCTAGTGTAATTTGTAATTTAGAAAATTATTATTTAAAAATATTTAAATCTTTCCGAACAAATAGTATCCAGAGGGGCCTTCAATTTTCTTAATTTTTTTTTAATGTTTTTACATGGATAGTTTAAAATTTTATCACTTTATACACTTAAATCTTCAAAATCAGTTATATCAATTTTTTTATTATTTTATTAAAATTAAATCAAATAAAAAAACAATATCAATCTATCTGTAATATCTTGAATTTATCAAAAATATATATTTAAATTATGAATATTCCAGGAACTGGAGAAACCAATGATCAAAACCAGCAAAATAGTAAAAAATTTAATGGGTATTTTAAGTTTAAAACTTTATTAAAATGATCAAAGTAAAATAATCAAAATAACACTAAATTACAAAACCTATGATCAAAATTCATTCATGAAACTGTAAAATTTAGTGGCTGTTTCGGATTTAAAATTCTTACTCTTACTTGAGTGGAAAAAAATAGAATTTATTCTAATTTAATAACGTTTGAGATTTAAAAAATTTACTCTAATCTAATGAGAAGGGATGAAATTTATTCAAACTTAATGAGTGTTTCAGATTTAAAATTCGTACGCTAATATGGTAGAATTTATTCCAAATATTCTCTTCCGTAAGTATTGGAAAAGCTATAAAGTCTTACCTATTGGCTAGCCAATACACATATCTGCTCGCCAATACACTGCTACACAGTCTGTACATCATTTTTGAATTTGTGTTTATTAGTGAGATTTTAAAATATTTCCAAATTCTATTATTTTCTGAATTATTTTTTTTTCTCCGAAATAATGCTGATCAATTAATTTCTTACTATTTTTTATTTTCAAATTTAATTCATTTTAAATTATAAAGATTAAAACTAATTTTTTTGCTTTTAATTTCTATCTTTTCTCAATTATAAAGATTAAATTAATTTTTTGTTTCAAATGCTAGAATGTAATATCCCCAAATGTTGTAAATATTTTATTTACCATAGTGAAAACAAAGTGAAGGATGATGGTTATTATCTATTTGAATTAATTAATATTTTTATTTTCTTGAATGAAAATGAGAAATGATTTCCTAGTGAAGAGGAGACCATGAAACTTTTGAAGAGGGAAGTTAAAAGAAACACTTGCTGGAACCCTAAGTACCTCCCTTAACGGTGGAGGGCTTCTAGGAAAAGGATGTGGGGAGGGAAAAAATTGTGCAGTGGAAAAGGGGAGAAATCTTGTTATGTCTCGTGATGATCAGATAGCAAGGGCGCAAAGCGCGAACAACTTGCAAAAGACTGTAAGTCTTTGAGCAAGCTAGGGGGGAGATTTGGTCTCGAAAGACAATCTCATGGTCGGATGGTTTGACTAGCTACATAATGAGATGTGACCTCTTCCTCTGTAGTTACATACTTGGATGCAACCCACGTATGAGGTATCAACCGAAGACTGTGCTAATATTTGAACTAAATTAGAAGTGTTATTCTTCTGCAATCAATAGGTTCCTAGAGTTTATAAACGAAATAAATATAGCAAATTTCAGTTACTTTCTTTATATACAGAGTTTACTATTTCCGAAAGATACTTGTAGCAACTGCAACTGTTGAGGTGGGTCACTCTCATTTAAGAAATTAGTATATATTCTTTGTTTAAAAAGAAAACTCTATTCAGAGTGGAAAGTTGATCTCTATTTTGTTGAAAAACTCCATTATGACATTCTAAAGATTGTTGGTAGAATAATTCTGTTGCAAAGAAAAAATTATAATTCCTTTACAGTTCCATTCAATGCAGAAATGAAAGATAAGACCATAGTGAGGAAAAACGAATTACGCCACCTCGGCTAATGTATTTTCAAATATCAAAACTGTATGATAATATAAGAACCCTAGGACTATGTACAGTTCCTAAAGTTGATCTCTATTTTGTTGAAAAACTCCGTTATGACATTCTAAAGATTGTTGGTAGAATAATTCTGTTGCAAAGAAAAAATTATAATTCCTTTACAGTTCCATTCAATGCGGAAATGAAAGATAAGACCATAGTGAGGAAAAACGAATTAGGCCACCTCGGCTAACGTATTATCAAATATCAAAACTGTATGATAATATAAGAACCCTAGGACTATGTACAGTTCCTAAATAAAACAACGAAAGTGGAAAAAGCTTTCTCATCTACATGACTAAATAAGGAATTGATAATAGATGTCTTGTTTGTAAGTAACCTAAATACAAATGTAGAAGCAGATTAACCATGTTATGGAGTGGATAACAAGTCTGAGGTATGCGAAAGAAGGGTCGCTCTACCCCGTGGTCAGGGTTATGAACTGCGGATGAGTCCAAGAATCCCTGAGTCTGAAGCATAATAGTGGAACCCTGTCGGGTCATAACTGAACCTTTCGAGGGATGAAACCCTCATGATTATAAAGCCATAGGATTTGCAAAACAGAAGGCAATCTTATAAAAGAAATTGGTGCTGAGGGAAAACATTAAAACATTGACCTTGTATTAACATGCTCTGATATTTACAAACCAGAATCACGCACAGTAAGAATAAAGCCAAAAACCCAAATGCGGTTATCAAAAGACTTTGTATCTGTCATTCAATTTTATAGGTAAAGAACATAACTCTATGTTGGTCGAGGCCATATTTCAACTTAAAATACATAGTTTCAATGCAATACTTCCTTGAAGTTTGAATAGTCCCAACAAATATTTGTGCGAGAAAAAAAGAATGACCAAACAAAGGTATTACATTTACACAATAGAGAAAAGGGTATAATGTAGGTGGGCATAGTACCAGCTATGCACTAGGTCATCCACATTATAACTGAGAAAATTATATACAGTTCTTCAACTTGGAAATTAAAGTATAATTACAAAGATAATAAACTATCCAGAGTCTAGATATTCCTGTGCAGCTCAAAGCACCGAGTTTGTAAAGGGAACAACGCCCTTTATTAACAAATCTTACAGAGAAGAAAACCCTAGAAGGGAAGATCCTTCGACAAACTTGGGGAAACCTCTTGAAACCCTAACCATTTGATTCTGTATGTTGTCAGTAAGACCGAGAAGCCATATAATATGTAGAGTACCAAGACCTAGACATCACCCTAAAACTTAATCCTTCACCTCGAGGGCACCACACGAGTATGTACTCTTACCTAGAAACCCTTAAAGCCCAAAGTTGCAAGAGCGCCTTTCCACCAGGTGTAGCCCAGAGATTTGAGGCGTTCAACAGGCATCCTACATCGTATCATAGCCATAAGGTATTCGATTAGTGCGATTGATAAAACAAATACACAATAGTTGAGACAACCAAGAAAAAAGGACAATGCTAGGAAGCATCCAACCCAAACATGTCATACCCGGGAGATGTCGAAATCGCCACTGAAGGAGCACCTCTCCTTCTGAAATAGTTAAGAGCCATAGCTGTACCCGGAAGATCCTACGAGTAGCATGAACCCACATAAAAAGAAAACATGATTAGAGCAACTGGTGAACATGTAGCGCTTCCAGCTATGAATGTCTAAGAAGGTAAGCATGTAATAGCTCTGCGGAAACACAATTCACCTAAAAGGTCTTGTCCACTGCCAAACCTTGAGTCTAAACAATACCAGCAACTTGAACGTAATTCTGTCCCCCCATTATACTGGAGCTACTAATGGAAGGGCCAAACCAGAGCGGGCTCCGCAAGGGAGCTGCCAAGCAAATGAGATCAATGTCATTGCATTCCAAAGAAGAGGTAAGTCCTCAGAAGGTCACCACTGTCGGATTGCGAGAGATATTATGCACTGTTGATGAGGGTAGGGTTTCCAAGTGGGCTGATGAGACTAGACCGCCTTCCTAGGCCACGTAGAGGATGAAGGAGGTAGAGTTAATAACATTCGCAGCAAGCATGGCAAGCCATGTGATGCCAGAAGCATAAAACGCAGATTGGAGTCTATTTGCAAGTCGCGTGGACCACTAAGCATGAAACCAAACCCTCTGAATTAAAGTTCTTATTAATGACGCTAGTACAATAGTGATTACAACAAAATCTAGAGTTGCGTGTATACCAAGAATTCAATATTATGGAGAAACTTTATAGTTATGTAGTAAAATTTTTTATGAGGTATGTCATTTTTGTAATTTAATAAGGTGGAGTCATTACAAGTGGTATGAGAGCCAAGTTTCAAAAACTGTGGCCTCTAGGAAATAAACAGATAAAGTATATTCATTTTATTTCCATTTCTATTGTGTATTTAAAGAAACAAAACAATTAATGCATTAACCCTTCTTCTGTTACTATTCTTATGTTAAGTAAAGGAAAACATAAGACTGCCAATATGAGAAGAGTAGACAGTGTTTCGCATAAGTTTGTGGTGGGTTAGGGACCTGCAACAGGCCCTGAAAATAACCCAGAATTATGGGTACAGCTTGAAGAGGAGGCTCGCAATACGAATCTTGCAATATTAGAGACAGTAAAGGAGTTGAAAAATGAAATGGCCCAATTGCGGGAGGATAACGTGAGGTTAACCATGGAACATGAAATAATTTTAAAGAGCCTATCTGACAAGCAGAATCAGCAACCGCTGAATCCTAGCGCTGAGCAGCAAAGGGTGTTAGAGGAGCAGAATCACCACACAGAACCAGAAGAGTCAGAAGGAAGGGAGGAAGAACGAGAAGAATGATATGATAATGCTTCCAAGCAACATAAATAAAAAAGGAAACAGATAGAGTTGCAAGGGGAATTTCATAAGATCAAACCACCACACTTTGATGGGGAATTGGAGGAAGCAGTTGAGGCGTGGTTGATTAATATGAACAAATACTTCCAACTATATGAATATGATCACAACCTCAAGGCACGGTTGGCCATTTTCCAATTACAAGGAAAAGCCACCCTATGGTGGGAAGAAGTTAAGATTGGAAGAGGAGTAAGTGAACATAATATAACTTGGGAAAATTTTCAAAAATACTTTAAGGAAAGATACCTGACCGAACGTTTTTACGAATAAAAAGCAAGAAAATTCCATGACCTGCAACTGGGACAACAAACAATGGATAAGTTTATCACTCGTTTTATTTCATTGCTCCATTATGTGCCTTATATTTGAGAGGAAAAGGCTATAGTATAGATGTTTGTCAGTAGTTTACCCTTCAACATGAGGGAAAGAATTGAGTTTGACAATACAAAGATGATGGATGAGGTAATACGTAAAACCAGAATTTGTTACCAGCAAAGTAAACAGAAGGGAGAAATCTTGGGTAAAAGGTGGATTGATAAGAGAAGCAACAAGTTGGCTGGAAATAATAAAGGAAATCGAGGTGGTTGTAACAAGGGATTTGCCAAAGGGCAAAATGGCAGAAATATATAGAAGAATCCGCTCAGGTCAAAGCCAACCAATGAGTCGAGAATCAACGAACAACCTTGAAAAATAGACAATGAAGGGATAGCGAGGCCTCGAGTGCAATGTTAGGGCTGCAGTAGGCCTCATTACGTTAAAAATTGTCCTCAATGAAAGGGAACCAAACAGGTTTCCGAGATCCATGAAGCATCTACAGTGGGCGATGTAGGACATAGTTTACCAAGGATTAATGCTACCCTGGAAGATCGTCAGGAGGAGTACCAGCCGACCATGGTGGAATTTGAAGGTAAGATCTTAGACCTTGCTCTAACTATTTTAATTGATCCTGGAGCTACATTAGGTTATATTAGTCCTAAGGTTGTGGAGCATTGTAAATTGAAACATGTTAAATTTAAGGACCCTTGGCTAGTACAACTGGCAATAGGGGCAAAGAGACGAGTGCTTACTAAGGTGAATAACTGCCCTTTAGAGATAGTAGGACAACCAGTGAGGTCAATAACTTCCCTTTAAAGATAGCAGGACAACCAGTGATGGCATATTTAAATGTGCTTCCCCTTGGTTCGTATAATGTACTGATTGGTATGGACTAGTTAGAAAAACACTGGTCCATAAATAACTATAAAACAAAGACTATCTGTTACAAATATGAGCTGGAGCAAGGCAGGAGATGCAAGGAATTAAGTGGCCAGTTTAGATTCGACCAATAACCGCCTCTCAGTTAGCAAAATGCATTAGGAAAGGATGTCAGATTTATGCCATCCAAGTGGGTTATGCCAACTCGAAAAATAAAACAATCACATTGGAAAACATTCCTATGATACAAGAATTTGCTGATGTGTTTCTGGAAGAGATTCTCGGACTGCTACCCAAGAGAGACATAGACTTTACTATCGAATTGGTGCCAGGGGCAGCCCCGGTATCTCGAGCGCCCTATAGAATGAGCACACCAGAATTGACAGAGTTGAAAATGCAATTACAGGAGCTGTTAGACAAAAACTACATTCACCCCAGTGTGTCCCCCTGGGGAGCCCCGGTATTGTTCGTAAAGAAGAAAGACATTACCCTTCGCATGTGTATGGATTCTCATCAATTGAATAAATTGACAATAATAAATAAGTATCCTCTACCCCGTATTGATGAACTTTTTGATCAAGTACAACAACAATATTCTCCAAGATTGATTTGCGATCAGGGTATCACCAAATCAGGATTAAAGAAGAAGACATAGCAAAAACTTCTTTTCGAACACGATATGGTCATTATGAGTATGTGGTGTTACCCTTTGGGTTAACCAATGCCCCCACAACCTTTATGTGTTTAATGAATATCATATTTCATCAGTATTTGGTTAAGTTTGTGCTAATTTTTATTGATGATATACCGAAATATTCTCGAACTATGGAGGAGCATAAGGATCACCTCAGATTGGTACTGCAAACCCTCCAAGAGAACTAGTTATATGCCATGTCTAGAAAGTGTGATTTCTTTAAGGAACAAATACAATATTTGGGACATATAATCACTAAAGAAGGGATCGTGATGGATCCCGAAAAGATAAGGAACATAATGGAATGGATGGTACCAAAGGATGTGGCAGACATCAGATCCTTCTTGGGATTAGCAGGTTATTACAGACGGTTTGTAGAAGGATTTTCGATAGTAGCTTATCCTATCACTTCCTTAAGAAAAAGGGAAGAACCTTTAGGTGGACCCCAGAATGCCAAAAGAGTTTTGAGCAACTTAAGCATCTGCTCACCACTGCACCCATTCTAAGCATAGCCAATCCTAGTAAATATTATGTTGTGTGCACGAATGAAAGTAAAGGGGGGGTAGGAGATGTGTTAATGCAAGAATGGAAAGTAATTTCTTACGAGTGAAGAAAATTAAAAGAGCATGAGCATAAATATTTCGCTTATGATCCGAGTTGGCAGCCGTCATTCACGCTTTAAAAATGTGGTGACATTATCTTATGGGAAGAAACTTTTTATTATTGATAGACCACCATAGTCTGACCAATTATTTTAGCCAGCCCACCTTAAACGCTATGCAAGTACGGTGGGTGGATTTCTTAAGTGCTTTTGATTTTGAGATCAAGCATTTGAAAGGGAAAGAGAACCAGGTGGTAGATGCTTTGAGTAAAAAATTACAATGTCTATATGAGATTTCTTGCAATAAAGGGAAAAGCACCTTCGAAGAAATGATTAAGAAGGCATCAGAACAAGATAACATATATCAGCAAATAAAACAACAACCACAGCACTGAACCAACAAGGAAAATCAGCAAGGTTATTCTATGGATGTTGCTAGAATGTTGTATTATAAGAAAAGGATGTATGTGCCTAATCAAAACAGGATTAGAAACCTGATTTTGGATGAATTTCATAAAAGTCACTATGCTGGACACCCGGGGTATCAAAAAATGATCACTGCACTGAGAAACGAATGTTGTTGGCTGGGTATGAAGAAAGATGTGGCCAACAAATTAAAGCAGAGCACCAACATCCTGTGGGGTTATTACAACCATTACCCATTCCGGAATGGAAGTGGGAAACCATTTCTATGGACTTCATAATGGGTTTGCCCAAGTCAAAGAAAAATAACGAATCCATCATGGTGGTGGTGGACAAGTTAAGTAAATCAACACATTTTATACTTGTGCAATCTACTTACAGAGTTGTACAGATCGCCCATGTTTTTATGCAGAATATATTTAGGTTGCATGGGTTATGAAAAACAATAATTTCAGACCGTGATGTAAATTTTACATCGGTCTTTTGGAAAACCTTGGTTGAAGAATTAGGGACTCAGCTAAATTTCATTACAGCTTATCACCCTCAGACTGACAGACGAACAGAACAGGTGAATGAGGTGGTGGAAGACATGTTAAGGGCATATGTAATGCAACAACCAACCAAGTGGGAAGATTATCGGCACTTGGTTGAGTTCGCATACAATAATGGCTATGATCCATCATTGGAAATGAACCCATTTGAAGTATTGTATTGGCAGAAGTGTCGCACGCCCTCAAGCTAGGTTGAACTAGAAGACAGATTGATGTTAGGTCCCAAAATGCTTAAGGAAATGGAAGAAATGGTTAAGAAGGTACTTTCCAATTTAAAGGCAACTCAAGATACGCAAAAGAACTTTGCTGACTAGAAAAGGAAGTTTAAGGAGTATCAATTCAGTGATCATGTGTATGTGAGAATTCGAGCAAAAAATAGCACATTACAAGGGAGCGGGTGTGCTAAGTTGGCACCTAGATTTTGTGGACCTTTTCAGGTCTTAGCAAGAATTAGGCCAGTAGCATACTAGCTCGCTCTGCCGAGTCATATATGGGTCCATAAGGTCTTCCATGTTTCCGTGTTAAAAAATATGTTTATGATCCTAAGCATTTAATCAGATGGCAGGATATACAAGTAAGAATTATCTCTGGTAGGTCAATCTAAATGTTTGTTTGTTTTTTTTTTTTTTTTAAACTGATTTAAGATGTTGCATGTTTCAGGTCGAACTGGAAGGAGAAATCTTGGTCGAGCCACTGAACATCCTCGACTGGAGAGAATTAATGTTGCAGAAATGAGCTATTACCCAAGTTAAAATGCAGTGGAAGCACTTTGGGTTTGATGAGGCCACCTCGGAATATGAAGAGCTCATGAAAAATGCTTACCTAGGGCTGTTCATAGCCGAAAGACATCGAGACGATGTCCAATTTCAAGAGGGGGAGATGTAATAGAATGTTGTAAATATTTTATTTACCATAGTGAAAACAAACTAAAGGATGATGGTTATTATCTGTTTGAATTAATTAATATTTTTATTTTATTGAATGAAAATGAGAAACTATTTCCTAGTGAAGAGGAGATCATGTAACTTCTGAGGAGGGAAGTTAAAAGAAACAGTTGCTAGAACCCTAACTACCTCCCCTAACCGTGGAGGGCTTCCAGGAAAAGGAAGTGAGAGGAGGAAAAAAATTATGCTATAGAGACAGGTAGTGGAAAAGGGGAAAAAGCTTGCTATGTTTGGTGATGATCAAATATCAAAGGTGCAGAGCGTGAGCAACCTGCAAAAGACTGTATGTCTTTGAGCAAGCTAGGGGGGAGATTCAGTCTCGAAAGACAATCTCATGGTCGGGTGGTTTGACTAGCTTCAGAATCAGAGGTGACCTCTACCTCTGGAGTTACTTACTTGGAAGCAACTCAGGTATGAGGTACTAACCGAAGACTGTGCTAATATTTGAACTCAATTCAAAGTGTTATTCTTCTGCAAGAAACAGGTTCCTAGAATTTATAACTGAAATAAATATAGCAAGTTTTAGATACTTTTGTTACATACAGAGTTTACTATTTTTGAAAGATACTTGTAGCAAGTTCAACTGTCAAGGTGGGTCATTCTCATTTAATAAATTAGTTTATATTCTCTGTTTAAAAAAAAAATTGTTCAGAGTGGAAAGTTGATTTCTATTTTGTTGAAAAACTTCGTTCCAACAATCTAAAGATTGTTGGTAGAATAATTATGTTGCAAAGAAAAAATTATAATTCTTTTACAGTTCCATTCAATGCGGAAATGAAAGATAAGACCATAGTGAGGAAGAACAAATTAGGCCACGTGGGCTAATGTATTTTCAAATATCAGAATTGTATGATAATATAAGAACCCGAGGACTATGTACAGTTCCTAAATAAATCAACGGAAGCGGAAAAAGCTTTCTCATACGCATGACTAAATAAAGAACTGATAATAGATATCTCATTTGTAAGTAACCTAAAGACAAATGTAGAAGTAGATTAACCATGTTCTGGAGCGGATAACAAGTTCTGGGTATGCAAAAGAAGGGTCGCTCTACCCCGTGGTTAGGGTTATGAACCATGGATGAGTCCAAGAATCCCTGAGTCTGGAGCATAACAGTGGAACCCTGTCGGATCATAACTGAACCTTTTGAGGGATGAAACCCTCATGATTATAAAGCCATAGGATTTGTAAAACACAAGGCAATCTTATAAAAGAAATTGGTGCCAAGGGAGAACATTAACACATTGACCTTGTATGAACAGGCTACGATATTTACAAACCAAAATCGCGCAGAGTAAGAATAAAGCCAAAAACCAAAATGTGGTTATCAAAAGACTCTGCATTTGACATTCAATTTCATAGGTAAAGAACAGAACTCTATGCTAGTCGAGGCCACATTTCAACTTAAAATACATAGTTTCAACACAATACTTCCTTGAAATTTGAAGAGTCCCAACAAATATTTGTGCAAGAATAAAAGAATGACCAAACAAAGGTATTACATTTACACAGCATAGAAAAGGGTCCGATGTAGGTGGGCATAGTCCTAGCTATGCACTAGGTCATCCACATTATAAGTGAGAAAATTCTATATAGTTCTTCAACTTGGAAATTCCAGTATAATTACAAAAAAATAAACTAGCAAGAGTCTAGATATTCCATGTGCAGTAGAAAGCACCGAGTTCGTAAAGGGAACAATGCCCTTTATTAAGAAATCTTACATAGAAGAAAACCCCAGAAGGGAAGATCCTTCGACAAACTTGGGGAAAACCTCTTGAAACCCTAACCATTTGATTTTGTATGCTGTCATTAAGACCAAGAAGCCATATAATATGTAGAGTACCGAGACCCAGACATCACCCTAAAGCTTAATCCTTCAGCGCGAGGGCACTAGGTCAGGATCAACTCTTACCTAGAAACCCTTAAAGCCCAATGCCGCAAGAACACCTTTCCACCAGTTGTAGCCGAGAGATTCGAGGCATTCAACAGGCATCCTGCATGGTATCACAGCCATAAGGTATTTCATTAATGTGACTGATAAAAAAAATACACAATAGCTGAGACAACCAAGAAAAAAGGACAATGCCAGGAAGCTTCCAACCCAAACATGTCTTGGCCGGTAGATGTTGAAGCTGCCACTGAAGGAGCACCTCTTCTTCTGAAATAGTTAAGAGCCATAGCTGTACCCGAAACATCCTGCGAGCAGCATGAACCCACATAAAAAGAAAACATGATTAGAGCAACTGGTGAACATGTAGCACTTCCAACTATGAATGTTTAAGAAGGTAAGCATGTAATAGCTCTGCGGAAACACAATTTACCTGAAAGGATTTGTCCACTGCCAAACCCCGAGTCTAAACAATACTGGTAACTTGAATGTAATTTTGTGCGCCCAGTATACCAGAGCTGCTAATCGAAGGGCCAAACCAGAGAAGCTTCGCAAGAGAGCTGTCAAGCAAATGAGGTAAATCTCATCCCATTCCAAAGAAGAGGTAACTCCCAAGAAGGTTGCCACCGTTGAATTGTGGGAGATATTATGCATTGTCAATGAGGGTGGGGTTTCCAAGTGGGCTAATGAGACTAAACCGCGTGCCCGGGCCACGTACAGGACGAAGTGGGTAGAGTTAATAACATTCGCAACAAGCATGGCAAGCCACGTAATGGCAGAAGCATAAAACACAGATTGGAGTTTATTTGCAAGCCGCGTGGACCACCAAGCATGAAACCAAACCCTCGGAATTAAAGTGCTTATTAATGACGCTAGTACAATAGTGATTACAACAAAATCTAGAGCTGCGTGTATACCAAAAATTCAATATTGTGGAGAAACTTTAAAGTTTCAGTAAATTTTTCTTATGAGGTATGTAATTTTTGTAATTTAATAAGGTGGATTCATTACAAGTGGTATTAGAGCCAAGTTTCAAAGATTTTGGCCTCTGGGAAATAAATAGATAACGTATATTCATTTTATTTCCATTTCTATTGTGTATTAAAAAAAAAAAAACAATTAATGCGTTAACGCTTCTTGTGTTACTTTTCTTATGTTAAGTACAGGAAAACAGAAGACTTCCAATATGAGAAGAGCAGATAGTGTTTCGCATAGGTTTGTGGTGGGTGAGGGACACCCAAGAGGCCCTAAAAATAACCTAGAATTATGGGTACAGCTTGGAAAGGTGGCTCGCAATACGAATCTTGCAATATTAGAGATAGTACACGAGTTGGAAAATGAAATGGCCCAATTGTGTGAGGATAATGCGAGGTTAACCATGGAACAGGAAAGTATTTTAAAGAGCCTATCTGACAAGCAGAATCAGCAACCACTGAATCCCAACGCTGAGCAGCAAAGGGTGTCGGAGGAGCAAAATCACCACACAGAAGTAGAAGAGTTAGAAGGAAGAGAGGAAGAACAAGAAGAATGATCTGATAATGCTTCCAAGCAACAGACATCAAAAAGGCAACGAATAGAGTTGCAAGGGGAGTTTCGTAAGATCAAACCGCCACACTTTGATGGAGAATTGGAGGAAGCAGTCGAGGCATGGTTGATTAATATGAACAAATAACTCCAGCTATATGAATATGATCAGAACCTCAAGGCATGGTTGGCCATTTTCCAATTACAGGGAAAAGCCACCCTGTGGTGGGAAGAAGTTAAGATTGTAAGAGGAGTAAGCGAACATAATATAACTTGGGAAAATTTTCAAAAATACTTTAAGGAGAGATACCTGACCGAATGTTTTTACGATGAAAAAGCTAGAGAATTCCATGACCTGTGACTGGGACAACAAACTATGGATGAGTTTATCACTCGTTTTACTTCATTGCTCCGTTATGTGCCTTATATTCGAGAGGAAAAGGCTAAATTACAGAGGTTCGTCAGTAGTTTACCTTTGAACATGAGGGAAGGAATTGCGTTTGAAAGTCCAAAGATGATGGATGAGGTAATACTCAAAGCTATAATTTGTTACCAACAAAGTAAACAGAAGGGAGAAATCTTAGGTGAAAGGTGGATTGATAAGAGAAGCAACAATTTGGCTGGAAATAATAAAGGAAATCAAGGTGGTGGTAACAAGGGATTTTCCAAGGGGAAAAATGACAAAAACATACAGAAGAATTCGCTCAGCTCAAAGCCAACCAATGAGTCTAGAATCAACGAACAACCAGGAAAAATAAACAATGAAGGGACAGCAAGGCCTCGTGTGCAATGTTGGGGCTGCGGTGGGCCTCATTGCGTTAAAAACCGTCCTCAATGAAAGGGAACCAAACAAGTTTCCCAGATCCATGAAGCATCTATAGTAGGAGATGTAGGACGTAGTTTACCAAGGATTAATGCTGCCGTGGAAGATCGTCACGTGGAGTACCAGCCGACCATGCTGGAATTTGAAGGTAAGATCTTATACCTTGTTGTAATTGTTTTAATTGATCTCGGAGCTGCATTAAGTTATATTAGTCCTAAGGTTGTGGAGCATTGTAAATTGCAACATGTTAAATTTAAGGACCCTTGGCTAGTATAACTGGTAATAGGGGCAAAGAGAAGAGCGCTTGCAAAGGTCAATAACTTCCCTTTAAAGATAGCAAGACAACCAGTGATAGCAAATTTAAATGTGCTTCCCCTTGGTTCATATGATGTACTGATTGGTATGGACTGGTTAGAAAAACACTGGTCCATAACTAACTATAAAACAAAGATTATCTGTTACAAAGATGAGCTTGGAGGAAGGCAAGAGATGCAAGGAATTAAGCGACCAGTGAAGATTCGGCCAATAACCACCTCTTAGTTAGCCAAATGCATTAGGAAAGGATGTTTGATTTATGCCATCCAAGTAGGTTATGCCAACTCAAAAAATAAAACAACCACATATGAAAACATTCCTGTGATACAAGAATTTGCTGATGTGTTTCCGGAAGAGATTCCCACACTCCCACCCAAGAGAGACATAGACTTTACTATCGAATTGGTGCCAAGGGTAGCCTCAATATCTCGAGTGCCCTACAGAATGGGCACACCAAAATTGATAAAGTTAAAAATACAATTACAGGATCTGTTAGACAAAAACTACATTAGCCCCAGTGTGTCCCCCTATGGAGCCCCGATATTGTTTGTTAAGAAGAAAGACAGGACCCTTCGCATGTATATGGATTATCGTCAATTGAATAAATTGACAATCAAAAATAAGTATCCTCTACCTCGTATTGATGAACTTTTTGATCAAGTAAAAGGAGCAACGATATTCTCCATGATTGATTTGCAATCAGGGTATCACTAAATCAGGATTAAAGAAGAAGACACAAAAAAAATTGATTTTAGAACACGATATGGTCATTATGAGTTTGTGGTGTTACCCTTTGGGTTAACCAACGCCCCTGCAACCTTTATGTGTTTAATGAACGTCATATTTCATCAGTATTTGGATAAGTTTGTGTTGATTTTTATTGATGATATATTGATATATTCCCGAACTATGGAGGAGCATAAGGAGCACCTCAGATTGGCACTACAAACCCTCCTAGAACACCAGTTATATGCCAAGTTCATGAAGTGTGATTTATTTAAGGAACAAATACAATACTTGGGACATATAATCATTAAAGAAGGGATCACGGTGGATCTCGAAAAGATAAGGACCATAATGGAACGGCTAGTACCAAAGGATGCGGTAAACATTAGATCCTTCATGGGATTAGCAGGTTATTACAGACGGTTTGTAGAAGGATTTTCGAGAGTAGCTTATCCTATCACTTCCTTACAGAAAAAGGGAAGAATCTATATGAGATTTCTTGTAGTAAAGGGAAAAGCACCTTCAAAGAAATGATTAAGAAGGTAGCAGAACAAGATACTGCATATCAACAAATAAAACAGCAAGCGCAACAGTCAACCAGAAAGGAAAATCAGCAAGGTTATGCTATGGATGTTGCTGGAATGTTGTATTATAAGAAAAGGTTGTATGTGCCTAATCCAAACAGCATTAAAATCCTAATTTTGGATGAATTTCATAAAAGTCACTATGCTAGACACCCGAGGTATCAGAAAATGATCACTACACTCTGAAAACAATATTATTGGCCGGGTATGAAGAAAGATGTGGCTAAATGCTTGGCATGTTGTCTGGAGTGCCAACAAATTAAAGCAGAACACCAACACCCTGCAGGGTTATTACAACCATTACCCATTCTGGAATGGAAGTGGGAAACCATTTCTATGGACTTCATAACGGGTTTTCCCAAGTCAAAGAAAGATAACGAATCCATCATGGTGGTGGTGGACAAGCTAAGTAAATCAACACATTTTATACATGTGAAATCTACTTACAAAGTTGTGCAGATCGCCCATGTTTTTATGCAGAACATATTTAGGCTGCATGGGTTACCAAAAACAATAATTTCAGACCGTGATGCAAAATTTACATCGGTCTTTTGGAAAACATTGTTTGAATAATTTGGGACTTAGCTGAATTTTATTACAGTTTATCACCCTCAGACTGACGAACAAACAGAACGGGTGAACGAGGTGGTGGAAGACATGTTAAGGGCATGTGTAATGTAGCAACCAACCAAGTGGGAATATTATCTGCACTTGGTCAAGTTCACGTACAATAATGGCTATCATACATCATTGCAAATGAGCCCATTTGAAGTATTGTATGGGCGGAAGTGTTGCACGCCCTCAAGCTGGGGTGGATTGGAAGACAGATTGATGTTAGGTCCCGAAATTCTTAAGGAAATGGAGGAAATGGTTAAGAAGGCACATTCCAATTTAAAGGAAGCTCAGGATAGGAAAAAGAACTTTGCTGGCTGGAAAAGGAAGTTTAAGGAGTATCAAGTCGGTGATCATGTGTATGTGAGAATTCGAGCAAAAAAGAGCACATTACAATGTAGTGGGTGTGCTAATTTGGCACTCGGATTTTGTGGACTTTTGCAGATCTTAGCAAGAATTGGGCCGGTAGCATACCAGCTCGCTCTGCTGAGTCATATACGGGTCCACAATGTCTTCCATGTTTCCGCGTTAAAAGATATGTTTATGATCCCAACCATGTAATCAAATGGCAGGATATACAAGTAAGAATTATCTCCGACAGATCAATCTAAATGTTTTTTTTTAATTGATTTAGGATGTTGCATGTTTTAGGTCTAACCGAAAGGAGAAATCTTGGTCGAGCCACTGAACATCCTCGACCAGAGAGAAGTATTGTTGCAGAAACGAGCTATTACCCAAGTTAAAGTGCAGTGGGAACACTTTGGGCCTGATGAGGCCACTTGGGAAGATGAAGAGCTCATGAAAAAGGCTTACCCAAGGTTGTTCATGGCCGAAAGACATCGGGACGATGTCCAATTTCAGGAGGGGGGAGATGTAATATCTCAAGAATGTTGTAAATATTTTTTTTACCATAGTGAAAACAAACTAAAGGATGATGGTTATTATCTGTTTCAATTAATTAATATTTTTATTTTATTGAATGAAAATGAGAAATGATTTCCTAGTGAAGAGGAGATCATGCGACTTCCGAAGAGGGAAGTTAAAAGAAACAGTTGCCGGAACCCTAACTACCTCCCCTAACTGTGGAGGGCTTCCAGGAAACGGAAGTGGGGAGGAAAAAAATGGGTTGTAGATACAGGCAGTGGAAAAGGGGAAAAAGATTGCTATGTCTAGTGATGATCAGATAGCAAGGGCGTAGAGCGTGAGCAACCTTCAAAAGACTGTATGTCTTTGAGCAAGCTAGGGGGGAGATTTGGTCTCGAAAGACAATCTCATGGTCGGGTGGTTTGACTCGTTACAGAATCAGAGGTGACCTCTTCCTCTGGAGTTACTTAGTTGGAAGCAACTCAGATATGAGGTACCAACCGAAGACTGTGCTAATATTTGAACTGAATTAGAAGTGTTATTCTTTTGCAAGCAACAGGTTCCTAGAGTTTATAATCAAAATAGGTATATAAAGTTTTAGATACTTTCTTTATATGCAGAGTTTACTATTTTCGAAAGATACTTGTAGCAAGTTCAACTGTCAAGGTGGGTCATTCTCATTTAAGAAATTAGTTTATATTCTCTGTTTAAAAAAAGAACTTTGTTCAGAGTGGAAAGTTGATTTCTATTTTGTTGAAAAACTTTGTTTCGACAGTCTAAAGATTGCTGGTAGAATAATTTTGTTGCAAATAAAAAATTATAATTCTTTTACAGGTCCATTCAATGTGGAAATGAAAGATAATACCACAGTGAGGAAAAACAAACTAGGCCACCTGGGCTAATGTATTTTCAAATATCAGAACTGTATGATAATATAAGAACCCTAGGACTATGTATAGTTCCTAAATAAAACAACGGAAGCATAAAAAGCCTTCTCATACGCATGACTAAATAAATAACTGATAATAGATGTCTTGTTTGTAAGTAACCTAAAGACAAATGTAGAAGTAGATTAACCATGTTCTGGAGCAGATAACAAGTTCTGGGTATGCGAAAGAAGGGTCGCTCTGCCCCGTGGTCAGGGTTATGAACCGCGGATGAGTCCAAGAATCCCTGAGTCCAGAGCATAACAGTGGAGCTCTGTCAGATCATAACTGAACCTTTCGAGGGATGAAACCCTCATGATTATAAAGCCATAGGATTTGCAAAACACAACGCAATCTTATAAAAGAAATTGGCGTCGAGGAAAAAGATTAACACATTGACCCTGTATGAAAAGGCTCCGATATTTACAAACCAGAATCACGCACAGTAAGAAGAAAGCCAAAAACAAAAATGCGGTCATCAAAAGACTCTATATATGACATTCAATTTCATAGGTAAAGAACATAACTCTATGCTGGCCTAGGCCACATTTCAACTTAAAATACATAGTTTCAACGCAATACTTCTTTGAAATTTGAACATTCCCAACAAATATTTGCGCAAGCATAAAAGAATGACCAAAAAAAGGTATTACATTATACAACATAGAAAAGGGTCCGATGCAGGTGGACATAGTCCCAGCTATCCACCAGGTCATCCACATTATAACTGAGAAAATTCTATATAGTTCTTCAACTTGTAAATTCCAGTATAATTACAAAAATAATAAACTAGCCAGAGTCTAGATATTCCCTGTGCAGCAGAAAGCACCGAGTTTGTAAAGGGAACAACACCCTTTATTAATAAATCTTACATAGAAGAAAACCCCAGAAGGGAAGATCCTTAGACAAACTTGGGGAAAACCTCTTGAAACCCTAACCATTTGATTCTGTATGTTGTCATTAAGACCGAGAAGCCATATAATATGTATAGTACCGAGACCAAGACATCACCCTAAACCTTAATCCTTCAGCTCAAGGGCACCAGGCCAGGATGAACTCTTACCTGGAAACCCTTAAAGCCCAACACTGTAGGAGCGCCTCTCCACCAGTTGTAGTCGAGAGATTTGAGGTAGTCAACAGGCATTGTGCATGGTATCATAGCCATAAGGTATTCGATTAATGCGAATAATAAAACAAATACACAATAGATGAGACATCCAAGAAAAAGGTACAATGCCAGGAAGCTCCAACCCAAACATTTCTTACTCGGGAGATGTCAAAACCGCCACTGAAGGAGCACCTCTTCTTCTGAAATAGTTAAGAGCCATAGCTATACCTAGAACATCCTGCGAGCAACATGAACCAATATAAAAAGAAAACATGATTAGAGCAACTGGTGAACATGTAGCGCTTCCAACTATGAACGTTTAAGAAGGTAAGCATGTAATAGATTTGTGGAAACACAATTTACCTGAAAGGTCTTGTCCATTGCCAAACACTTAGTCTGAACAATACCAACAACTTGAATGTAATTCAGTGCGCCCAGTTTACTGGAGCTGCTAATGGAAGGGCCAAACAAGAGTAGACTCCGTAGGAGAGCTGCCAAGCAAATGAGGTCAATCTCATCGCATTCTTAAGAAGAGGTAAGTCCCGAGAAGGTTTCCATCATCAGATTACAATAGATATTATGCATCGTTGATGAGGGCGGGGTTTCCAAGTGGGCTGATGAGACTGGACCACCTACCCAAGCCACGTACAGGACGAAGCGGGTAGAGTTAATAACATTCACAGCAGGCATGGCAAGCCACGTGATGGCAGAAGCATAAAACAAAGATTGGAGTCTGTTTGCAAGTCGCGTGGACCACCAAGCATGAAACCAAACCCTCGGAATTAAAGTGCTTATTAATGACACTAGTACAATAGTGATTACAACAAAATCTAGAGTTGTGTGCATACCAAGAACTCAATATTGTGGAGAAACTTTATAGTTGCAGTAAAAAAAAATTTATGAGGTACGTAATTTCTGTAATTTAATAAGGTGGAGTCATTACAAGTGGTATTAGAGCCAAGTTTCAAAAACTGTGGCCTCGAGAAATAAATAGATAAAGTATATTCATTTTATTTCCATTTCTATTGTGTATTTAAAGAAAAAATAAAAAATAGTTAACGCGTTAACCCTTCTTCTGTTACTTTTCTTATGTTAAGTACAGGAAAACAGAAGACCACCAATATGAGAAGAGAAGACAGTGTTTCGCATAGGTTTGTAGTGGGTTAAGGACCTGAAACAGGCCCAAAAAATAACCCGGAATTAGGGGTATAGCTTGGAGAGGAGGTTCGCAATACGAATCTGGCAATATAAGAGACAGTACAGGAGTTGAAAAATGAAATGGCTAGATTGCAGGAGGATAATGCGAGGTTAACCATGGAATAGGAAAGTATTATAAAGAGCCTATCTGACAAGCAGAATCAATAACCGCTGAATCCCAGCCCTGAGCAACAAAGGGTGTCGGAGGAGCAAAATCATCACACAGAATGAGAAGAGTTAGAAGGAAGGGAGGAAGAACGAGAAGAATGATGTGATAATGCTTCTGAGCAACATACATTAAAAAGGCAATGGATAAAGTTGCAAGGGGAGTTTCGTAAGATCAAACCGCCACACTTTGATGGAGAATTGGAGGAAGCAGCCGAGGTGTGGTTGATTAATATGAACAAATACTTCCAGCTATATGAATACAATCACAACCTCAAGGCACAGTTGGCCATTTTCCAATTATAGGGAAAAGCAACCTTGTGGTGGGAAGAAGTTAAGATTGTAAGAGGAGTAAGAGAACATAATATAACTTGGGAAGAATTTCAAAAATACTTTAAGGAAGGATACCTGACCGAACATTTTTACAACAAAAAAAGCAAGAGAATTCCATGACCTGCAACTGGGACAACAAACTATGGATGAGTTTATCACTTGTTTTACTTCATTGCTCCATTATGTGCCTTATATTCGAGAGGAAAAGGCTAAAGTACAGAGGTTCTTCAGTAGTTTACCTTTGAAAATGAGGGAAAGAATTGAGTTTGACAATCCAAAAATGAAGGATGAGGTAATACGTAAAGCTAGAATTTGTTACCAGCAAAGTAAATAGAAGGAAGAAATCTCGTGTAAAAGGTGGATTGATAAGAGGAGCAACAAGTTGGCTGGAAATAATAAAGGAAATCGAGGTGGTGGTAACAAGGGATTTGCCAAAGGGAAAAACAACATAAATATACAGAAGAATCCGCTCAGGTCAAAGCCAACCAATGAGTCCAGAATCAGCGAAAAACATGGAAAAATAGACAATGAAGGGACAATAAGGCCTCGAGTGCAATGTTGGGGTTGCGGTGGGCCTCATTATGTTAAAAACTATCCTCAATGAAAGGGAACTGAACAGGTTTCCCAGATCCATGAAGCATCTAGAGTCGGCGATGTAAGACGTAGCTTACCAAGGATTAATGTTGCCTTGGAAGATCGTCAAGCGGAGTACCAGCCGACCATGGTGGAATTTGAAGGTAAGATCTTAGACCTTGCTGTAACTATTTTAATTGATCATGGAGCTACATTAAGTTATACTAGTCCTAAGTTTGTGGAGGATTGTAAATTGCAACCTGTTAAATTTAAGGACCCTTGGCTGGTACAGCTGGCAATAGGGGCAAAGACACGAGTGCTTGGTAAAGTCAATAACTGCCCTTTAAAGATAGCAAGACAGCTAGTGATGGCAGATTTAAACGTGCTTCCCCTTGGTTCATATAATGTACTAATTGGTATGGGCTAGTAGAAAAACAATGATCCATAATTAACTATAAAACAAAGACTATTTGTTACAAAGATGAGCTTGGAGGAAGGCAAGAGATGCAAGGAATTAAGCGGCCAATGCAGATTCGGCCAATAACTGCCTCTCAGTTAGCAAAATGCATTAGGAAAGGATGTCAGATTTATGCCATCCAAGTGGGTTATGCCAACTCGAAAAACAAAACTGCCACATTGGAAAACATTCCTGTGATACAAGAATTTGTTGATGTGTTTCTGGAAGAGATTCCCAGACTGCCACCCAAGAGAGACATAGACTTTTCTATCGAACTGGTGCCAGGGGCAGCCCCGGTATCTCGAGCACCCTACAGAATGAGCACACCAGAATTGATAGAGTTAAAAATGCAATTAGAAGAGATGTTAGAAAAAAACTACATTCACCCCAATGTGTCCCCTTAGGGAGCCCTGGTATTGTTCTTTAAGAAGGAAGACGGGATCCTTCACATGTGTATGGATTATCGTCAATTGAATAAATTGACAATAAAAAATAAGTATCCTCTACCCCGTATTGATGAACTTTTTGATCAAGTAAAAGGAGCAACGGTATTCTCCAAGATTGGTTTGTGATCAAGGTATCACCAAATCATGATTAAAGAAGACATAGCAAAAGCTGCTTTTAGAACACAATATGGTCTTTATGAGTTTGTGGTGTTACCCTTTGGGTTAACCAACGCCCCCACAACCTTTATGTGTTTAATGAACCTCATATTTCATTAGTGTTTGATTAAGTTTGTGCTGATTTTTATTGAAGATATACTAATATATTCCCGAACTATGGAGGAGCATAAGGAGCAACTCAGATTGGTACTGCAAACCCTCTCGAAACACCAGTTATATGCCAATTTCAGCAAGTGCGATTTCTTTAAAGAACAAATACAATATTTGGGACATATAATCACTAAAGAAGGGATCACAGTCGATCTCGAAAAGATAAGGACCATAATGGAATGGTTGGTACCAAAGGATGTGGCAGACGTCAGATCCTTCATGGGATTAGCAAGTTATTACAGACGGTTTGTAGAAGGATTTTTGAGAGTAGCTTATCCTATCACTTTCTTACAGAAAAAGGAAAGAACCTTTAGGTCGACCCCAGAATGCCAAAAGAGTTTTGAACAACTTAAGCATCTACTCACCACCGCACCCATCTAAGCATAGCCGATCCTAATAAAGATTATGTGGTGTGCATGGACGCAAGTAAGGAAGGGGTAGGAGGTGTGTTAATGCAAGAAGGAAAGGTAATTTCTTACGAGTCAAGAAAATTAAAAGAGCATGAATAGAAATATTCTGCTTATGATCTGGAGTTGGCAGCACTCATTCACGCTTTAAAAATGTGGCAGCATTATCTTATGGGAAGAAATTTTTATTACTGACGGACCACCACAGTGTGACCAATTATTTTAGCGAGCCCACCTTAAACGCTAGGTAAGTATGGTGGGTGGATTTCTTAAGTGGATTTGATTTCGAGATCAAGCATTTGAAAGGGAAAGAGAATCGAGTGGCAGACACTTTGAGTCGAAAATTACAATGTCTATATGAGATTTCTTGTAGTAAAGGGAAAAGAACCTTCGAAGAAATGATTAAGAAGGCAACATAACAAGATACCGCATATCAGCAAATAAAACAGCAAGCACAACGCTCAACCAACAAGGAAAATCGACAAGGTTATGCTATGGATGTTGCTGGAATGTTGTATTATAATAAAAGGTTGTATGTGCCTAATCAAAATAGCGTTAAAAGCTTGATTTTGGATGAATTTCATAAAATTCATTATGCTGGACACCCAGGGTATCAGAAAATGATCACTGCGCTCTGAAAATAATATTATTGGCTGGGTATGAAGAAAGGTGTGGTTGAATACTTGGCATGTTGTCTCAAGTTCCAAGAAATTAAAGCAGAACACCAACACCCTGTGGGTTTATTACAACCATTACCCATTCCGGAATGGAAGTGGGAAACCATTTCTATGGACTTCATGACGGGTTTTCCTGAGTCAAAGAAAAATAACGAGTCCATCATGGTGGTGGTGGACAAGTTAGGTAAATCAATGCATTTTATACCTATGAAATCTACTTAGAGAGCTGTGCAGATCGCCCATGTTTTTATGCAGAATATATTTAGGCTGCATGGGTTACCAAAAACAATAATTTTAGATCGTGACGTAAAATTTACATCGATCTTTTGGAAAACCGTGCTTGAAGAATTGGTGACTCAGTTGAATTTCAGTACAACTTATCACCCTCAGACTGACAGAAAAACATAACGGGTGAACCAGGTGGTGGAATACATGTTAACGGCATATGTAATACAACAACCAACCAAGTGGGAAGATTATCTGCACTTGGTCGAGTTCACGTACAATAATGGCTATCATACATCATTGCAAATCAGCCCATTCGAAGTATTGTACAAGCGGAAGTGTCACACGCCTTCAAGCTGGGGTGGACCGGAAGACAGATTGATGTTAGGTCCCGAAATGCTTAAGGAAATGGAAGAAATGGTTAAGAAGGTATGGTCCAATTTAAAGGCAGCTTAGGATAGGCAAAAGAACTTTGCTGATTGGAAAAGGAAGTTTAAGGAGTATCAAGTTAGTGATCATGTGTATGTGAGAATTCGAGCAAAAAAGAGCACATTACAATGGAGCGGGTGCGCTAAGTTGGCACCCCGATTTTGTGGACCTTTTCAAGTCTTAGCAAGAATTGGGCTGGTAGCATACCAGCTCGCTCTACTGAGTCATATACGGGTCCACAATGTCTGCCATGTTTCTGTGTTAAAAAAATATGTTTATGATCCTAAGCATGTAATGAGATGGCAGGGTATACAGGTAAGAATTATCTCCGATAGATCAATCTAAATGTTTAAAAAAAAACGAATTTAGGATGTTGCATGTTTCAGGTCGAATCGGAAGGAGAAATCTTAGTCGAGCCGCTGAACATCCTCGATCGGAGATAAGTAATGTTGCAGAAATGAGTTATTACCCAAGTTAAAATGTAGTGGCAGCACTTTGGGCCTAATGAGGCCACCTGGGAAGATGAAGAGCTCATGAAAAAGGCTTACCCAGGGCTGTTTATGGCCAAAAGACATCGGGACGATGTCCATTTTCAGGAGGGGGAGATGTAATATCACCAAAATGTTGTAAATATTTTATTTACCATAGTGAAAACAAACTGAAGGATGATTGTTATTATATGTTTGAATTAATTAATATTTTTATTTTATTGAATGAAAATGAGAAATGATTTCCTAGTGAAGAGGAGATCATGTAACCTCTAAGGAGGGAAGTTACAAGAAATAGTTGTTGGAACCATAACTACCTCCCCTAACCGTGGAGGGCTTCCAGGAAAAGGAAGTGAGGGGAGGAGAAAAACTGTGTTGTAGAGACAGGCAGTGGAAAAGGGGAAAAAGCTTGCTATGTCTCGTGATGATCAAATAGCAAGGGTGCAGAGCACGAGAAACCTACAAAATATTGTATGTATTTCAACAAGCTAGGGGGGAGATTTGGTTTCGAAAGATAATCTCATTGTCAGGTGGTTTGACTAGCTACAGAATCAGAGGTGATCTCTTCCTCTAGAGCTACTTACTTGGAAGCAACACAGGTATGTGGTACCAACCTAAGAGTGAGCTAATATTTGAACTGAATTAGAAGTGTTCTTCTTCTACAAGCAACAGGTTCCTAGAGTTTATAAGCAAAATAAATATAGCAAGTTTCAGATACTTTCTTTATATACAGAGTTTACTATTTCTGAAATATACTTATAGCAAGTGCAACTGTCAAGGAGGGTCATTCTCATTTAAGAAATTAGTTTATATTCTCTGTTTTAAAAAAACTTTGTTCAGAGTGGAAAGTTGATTTCTATTTTGTTGAAAAACTCCATTCCGACAGTCTAAAGATTGCTTGTAGAATAATTCTGTTGCAAAGAAAAAGTTATAATTCTTTTGCAATTCCATTCAATGCGAAAATGAAAGATAAGACCATAGTGAGGAAAAATTAACTAGGCCACGTGGGCTAATGTCTTTTCATGTATTAGAACTATATGATAATATAAGAACCCTAGGACTATGTACAGTTCCTAAATAAAACAGCAGAAGTGGAAAAGGCTTTCTCATACGCATGACTAAATAAAGAACTGATAATAGATGTTTGGTTTGTACGTAACCTAAAGACAAATGTAGAAGCAGATTAACCATGTTCTGGAGCAGATAACAAGTCTGGGGTATGCGAAAGAAGGGTAGCTTTGCCCCATGGTCAGGGTTATGAACTGTAGATGAGTCCAAGAATCCTTGAGTCCGGAGCATAAGAGTGGAACCCTATTGGGTCATAACTAAACCTTTCGAGGGATGAAACCCTCATGATTATAAAGCAATAGGATTTGCAAAACATAAGACAATCTTATAAAATAAATTGGTGCCGAGGGAAAACATTAACACATTGACCCTGTATGAACATGCTCCGATATTTACAAACTAGAATCGTGCACAGTAAGAATAAAGCCAAAAACTCAAATGCAATTATCAAAAGATTTTGCATCTGACATTCAATTTTATAGGCAAAGAACAGAACTCTATGCTGGCCGAGGCCACATTTCAACTTAAAATACATAGTTTCAACGCAATACTTCCTTGAAATTTGAACAGTCTCAACAAATATTTGCGCAAGCATAAAAGAATGACTAAACAAAGGTATTGCATTTACACAACATAGAAAAGGGTCCGATGCAGGTGGGCATAGTCCCAACTATGCACCAGGTCATCCACATCATAACTGAGAAAATTCTATATAGTTATTCAACTTGGAAATTCCAGTATAATTACAAAAATAATAAACTAGCGAGAGTCTAGATATTCCTGTGCAGCAGAAAGCATCGAGTTCATAAAGGGAACAATGCCATTTATTAACAAATATTACACAGAAGAAAACCCCAGAAGAGAAGATCCTTTGACAAACTTGGGGAAAACCTCTTGAAACCCTAACCATTTGATTTTATATGTTGTCATTAAGACCAAGAAGCCATATAATATGCAGAGTATCGAGACCTAGAGATCACCCTAAACCTTAATCCTTCAGCTCGAGGGCACCAGGTCGGGATGAACTCTTACGTGGAAACCCTTAAATCCCTACGTTGTAGGAGCGCCTTTCTACTAGTTGTAGCCGAGAGATTCGAGGCAGTCAATAGGCATCCTGCATGGTATCATAGCCATAAGGTATTCGATTAATGTGACTGATAAAGCAAATACACAATAACTGAGACAGCCAAGAAAAAGGGACAATGCGAGAAAGATTCCAACCCGAACATGTCTTACCCGGGAGATGTCGAAACTGCCACTAAAGGAGAACCTCTTCTTTTGAAATAGTTAAGAGCCATAGCTGTACCCGGAACATCTTGCGAGCAGCATGAACCCACATAAAAAGAAAACATGATTAGAGCAACTCGTGAGCATGTAGCGCTTCCAGCTATGAATGTTTAAGAAGGTAAGCATGTAATAGCTCTGCGGAAACACAATTTACCTCAAAGGCCTTGTCCGTTGCCAAAACCTGAGTCTGAACAATACTGACAACTTGAACGTAATTTTGTGCGCCCAGTATACTGGAGCTGCTAATGGAAGGGGCAAACCAGAGCAGGCTCTACAGGAGAGCTGCCAAGCAAATGAGGTAAATCTCATCGCATTCCAAAGAAGACGTAAGTCACGAGAAGGTCTCCCTTGTTGGATCGCGGGAGATATCATGCAAGGTCGATGAGGGAGGGGTTTCCAAGTGGGTTGATGAGATCAGACCACCTGCCTGGGCCACGTACTAGATGAAGCGGGTAGAGTTAATAACATTCGTGGCAGGCATGGCAAGTGTAACGACCTGCAGTTCCTGGGTGCGCGGGTGAACGGGCGTGCACACGGGTGAGGCTTGAACGAGCGACGGACGAGCCGAACGGACTGCGGTTATGGGATGTGAGCTCTTCCTGTAGTGCGATGATAATTATGCACACAAGGGAAGGGAGTGCGAGCTTGTTTATAGGCATGATAGCATGTGCGAACATGTATGGAGGCCGACCTTTGAATGTGGACAAAGCCGACGGTGCGTTGAAGATTTTGCGATGGCGTTGGAGCGTTGGGCGAGTCGATTGGGCAGCTAGACTTCACCCTATGCATGTGTATATATTGGATGAGCGTGGAGCTCATTCCACCATCAATCACTTTCTCATCTTCTTCGCTCGATGGGAGAAAGGCGCAGATTTAGTGCGCATTACTAAGAGGAAGGCGTAGATTTGGATGTGTCCATTCTCGGGCACGGTTGCACGGAGGTGACTCGCTTTGTCTCGAATGTGGGTGAAGGTGCGGGCAGGAGCGCCCAGTGGTTGGGTGAAGGCGTGCATGGGTGTGTGGCGCCCGATGGACGGTTGTGGCGTGCATGGGTGTGGCGCCCAGTTTGTGCGAAGGTTTGTGCGACGACTTGACATGGGTGTCTTGGTGACTCGAGTGAGTGCCCGTCCGTCGTGCAAGTGTGCACGGTGACTTGGTGAAGTGTTGAGATTGTGGACGGAGGTGTGTCTCGGTTGGAGGTGCCTGTGTGTGGCGACTTGGAGGTGCGGCCGAGTTGGGCTATCAACACGAACGTGCAACAAGGTTAACAAAACGTTGGTGAGTCATGCTGCGATTGTGCGGAGGTGCCGACGAGCTAGGCAACCGAGTTTTGCCTTGGATTGTAAAATTGGCTAAGTATGAAACTTGGACTTACCAGGTATACTTGTGAAAGCTTGTAAAAATTGTTGTATAATATATTGTTGGGGAGACTCATTGTTCACGGAGTTGCCGCTCCCTTTATACTGTGCAATTGTGTTCATAGTTTATAATTGTTGCTGATAATGAATGTGTATGGGTGTTCATTGGTATAAAAGATAAAGAAATAATACTTGGTTGAGAAACACAAACTAAGTAGGAGTAAGTGGTTAGGCGTAGTCCACGAACATAAGTATTGTTGAAAAGAAAGTGTTCAGTGGTGCCGCACCTTGCCAAGAGCGGTTGAAAGACTACTTTTAGGCTTGGGGGCCTGAAAGCAAGCCAGGTGATGGCAAAAGCATAAAACACAGATTGGAATCTATTTGCAAGCCGCTTGGACCACCAAGCATGGAACCAAACCCTCAGAATTAAAGTGTTGATGCTAGTATAATAGTGATTACAACAAAATCTAGACCTGCGTGTATACCAAGAATTCAATATTGTGGAGAAACTTTATAGTTACGATAATTTTTTTTATGATGTATGTAATTTCTGTAATTTAACAAGGGAGCCACTGTCGTGGCGGTAGTCCCTGTCCGGGTTTGCCACAACAACACAATACAAACGCTTTGTGATTTAACCCAAATAATAAGTGATTAGTATAAAAACTAATCCAGGATATCTGAAACAGCAGGTATAATAACATGTGTTTTGAAATAACATGTTTACCCTGGACATAAAAGTACAAATTATTTTTCCGTCAATTTAATATCTTAATGATATATAATATTTCAATAGTACACATCAGACCAAACCTAATCTTAATAAAATTTAGACAAATATATGTGAACTTTCAATACGTATTGCCCTCCACGTAAGAAATTTTTACAATTATTGACATGCTCAGACTTTCAATATGTATTGCTCGTATAACTGAAATACATACCCATATTTTGCTATCTTCAAAAATGTGATTGCCATCTGCAGAATCTAGAGGCTCGATGCTGCAACTACACAAAGAATCCAAGCTTAACCTGTGGACCACTATACGTGTACATGATTTGACAACACAGTCTCTTCCAGTGAACGCTGGCTGAATATTTTTAATGTGGACAAGTAATTTATTGCAATACTCACTTATCTCTTGCACTCGACGTTCTTCAAAATTTTATTTCTATATTTTGAGAATTAACAGTTCATGCATTTCGACTTTATGCGTAATGCAAAATGATTATATCCATTCACAATAATTGTATGGAAAAAATACATGCACAGAGTCTCAAAATATTCATAATGAGTTCTTCCTCTTTAATAGTAGGACTCACTTTTTCTATGCCTTCTTCTCATGAGAATTTACACATATTGACAACAATGGCCAAGGACAGTCATAAATAGTAAAGAATGAATTTGGAAAATAGGGATGGGATTATTTACGATATTTATTTATTAAAGAGATTTTGACTACTTTTTAGTTTTACTGAGAATTTTTTTTTTTTTAATTTAAATTGTGAACCTTTTACTATATTGATTTTTTTTTGTTTTTTCATTTTTTATATTAAAAAACAATTACATAGAAAGCAAATATGAAAACACCACACCATATGCTGCAAAGTTTAGAGAATTTTTTTTTTTTTAAATATCACATAGAGAGCATACATACAAACACCACATTATAAGTGAAAAAACAACACGTGACCTTCACGCTGGTGAGCCATCGCATGAGGTGGACATGTACCGCGAGTTCGCTGCAAAAACAGTTTGTGCATCTCACCGAGCTAGTGGTAGTTCATTTCTCCCATAACATTAAAACACTCTTCGGAATCAAAACATTGTATGTATAACTTACCCTGTAAAAAAAATCCTCAAAACTATGATTTGAGACTTATCGACGAGCACGTATTGTATGTAGTTGAGGATGGCTATGAAGGCTAATAAAATGCCGAAATTGGCAACATGTTGCATGGAGGAATAAGCCAGATCGCTAAGGAAAACCAGAATAACAATAAACATTATAATTCCTATAATAAACGAATATGTCAATGAGACAACGGCGGAAAATTTCGCCCAAGTGGGAATCCCAGCTCCGAGATGGCTTGGAGCCCTCACAGTGCATATACACAAGTAGGCAAGTAAGAGAGATATTCGAGTGTAAAAAATATATAACTATTCTAACCTGTAGCTACAGTTTAAAAATTATATACACATAATTACCCCGTCGCAACGAGAAGGCCAAGAGGTATACACATCATCAATGAAAGGATGGCCAGGCTGCCAGGGATTCAAACCAAAAAAGATTACTTGAGGGCTGCACGAAAACTGATTGTTTGTACACTGGAATAAGTAAAAATGACTTAAACACTAACCAATAGCAATGCAGAGGTTGCTATCTTTATGTTAAGAATATTTCAATCCACAGTATACATTATGATTCTATAAAGAAGTAATATGCATGGTATGCATTATGTTTTTATAAAGGCTTTAATATCCATTTTACTTCATTATAATGGTATAAATAGGAAAGATGAAAAGATAGAGGTATGTGAATGTAGCATAAATTTATTATGATTTTAGATCTCCAGTGTTTTTTTAAGGGATTTTCATTTAGTAACATTTGATTATGATGGTATAAAGATATAATATGCATTTTCAATTTCTGAGATGTATTATAATTAATCTTCAAAAGATTTATGTGAATGCAATATGGATTCATTTTTATTTTAGATCTCAAATGTCTTGTAAGTGATTTGCATTATTATATGTTGATTGATATTTTATATATGGTATATATTAGGACTTTATAAAGATATAAATTAATATGCCTTTTACAAATTGAGAGTATATTAATAAATATTAAAAAATAAAAATATAATTTAAAACATTAAAAAACATGTGAATTGTATAAATTATAGATTCATTGATTTTTAGAATTTAGTGTCATGTAAATGATCTTCCATTTATATATTTATTGATACTTCAATAAATTATATATACTATAATTTTATAAACATATAATATATATTTTATAATTTATGAGATATATTATAATTTATAAAAAAGAATAATCTCGTAAGTAATTTTTATTATATATTTATTAATACTTATAGAAAAAGTGTATTTTGCAATTTCAATATTTTCATATATAAAAAGTGATGACATGAGAAGGTAGCATAAATCACTGTACCTGTTGCGGCTGCTTGTGCTGTACGTTCCTCCTAAAACTTAGCTTCCTGAAACACCTGAAACATCACCTGAAACATTTGCTAACATGCGCGGGTTTTAGAACAATGTGTTTGAAATATTTTTCCGTCCATTTTAGGTTAAACTTGCTAGTTAACACTAATTCCATTTTACATTAAATTTGATAGCTAACCCTAGATTTGAAAATAAAGTAATTTTTCATTCCATATTTAAAGAATTTGCTTCAAAAGCGATGTTTTAGGTAAGTTAGCTGGTGTTTGGCCATCACTGCATTTGCTTCATTGGATATTGATTTCTGAGGCCCATCAATGATGAATCCAATGAGCCTTGGATTCTACACTAACAACAGAGAAAATTGATTTGCCTGTGAACACTTGAACACTCAGCGGCCCAGAATTAGAAGTCTCAGAAAACAAAAATTGTAGTCTTGGTAAGTTTTTGGAGGTCATGATATGAGGAAACAAAAATGTAGTCTTGGAAAACACTTACCCCATATTGGCACACTAACACTCACCTAGTTTGAATCCACTCTCTTAATTAACAATAGCATGGATCTGGGTAAATTTCGAGATTGATCGCTGAAATACAAAATAGAAACCTTCAATTAACACATTTGCAGAGAAGATAACAGTGGAAATTTAACAGTGCTAATAAATTTTCAAAACATAAATTTTACCTTTTGCAAAGAAGTTAACCATGCCAACTCTTGATTCGCATGGAAGTGATAACCTCAGCAGCCCACTTAATCCAGTTGCAGAGAAGATAACCGTGGAAATTTAACAGTGTCAATAAATTTGCAGAACATAAATTTTACCTTTTGCAAAGAAGTTAACAACGCCAACTCTTGAATCACATGGAAGTGATAACCTCAGCAACCCACATGCCCTCTTTGCAAAACCAACGTTCCTGGTCACTGCATTTTTTATACTCTCCATTTCTCGTTTTCCCCTCGCCCCTCTGCTGGAAATAACCTTTGTATTTGCTAACCTGAATGAAGATAGTGGGCAGTGGAATGAAGACATGTCGACAGTTGCACAAACATCTGGCCTAGTTGAACCACCATATGCAAACATCTGTCCTGCATGTAAGACACTCAGAATACGTACCAAAAGCTTAAGCTAAAATGCAGCATACACTTAATCGATTAATAACATGAAAGAACAATATTACTTGATCTCTTTCAATCATATACAAAAAATTTTATGCTCTTCTACTATATAGTCCCCTAAATGGTTGCATGGAAATCCAACCAATTTTTTAAATTTTTCACATCCAAATTTAATGTAATAAATTGATTAAATTAAAGATAATAAGCTATGATAATATATAATTTTAAATTGTTTTATATAATTATCAATTAATATAATATAATATTTTGTATTTTAGATAATAATTATAATAAATTTAATATCCTTAATTATAAAGAAAAAAAACTCAATAAATATTTATGCATACATTTTAGAAGTATTTTTTTATACAACAAATCCAATAAAACAATATGGGACTCAGTGGTTTGGGGACAAGTACGAAGTGGTTTTGCAAATGGAAAAATCAACCCCAAAAGCATAATTTTTTAACATGTGGTTTAGAAGTGGTTTTTAGAAAGCTTTTTGCCAATTAACATTAGCCAGCCATAGTTCCTTTCTTAATATCCTATGGCTATGAGCCATTCTTTATATAATTTTAAAATTTGAAAAAAAAAAGGGATACAGCAAATAGGTTTTGATTATTTTTTGAAATTTATCAAGAGAAATAAATAAATATTTAAAATTTCCAAGTGGCATGGTATGGTAACTTATTAAGAATTATGGAGGCTACTCTATAGCAAAAATAAATAAATATTTAAAATTCCCAATTGTCATGGTAACTTATTAGAATGGTAACTTATTAGAGTTATGGCGGTTATTTATAGGAGAAATAAATAAATATTTAAAGTTCCCATGTGGCATGGTAACTTTATGGCCGTTAATTTATATGAATTTTCTTTACATGAAAAATTCAGAGCATGCACTAGGTTCACTAAAGAAAAATTATGGTGTTAATTTGAATTTGTGTCAAATAAACCATTATAAATAAACACAGCCAAAAAAGATAATAATAAGGAGACATCAAACTTTATTATCCTATTATTTTCGAAATATGTTAGTTCCTTTCAAACTTTGAATAACAAGTCTAATGGTCCCACGTAGAGACTAATAAGTTGGAGTCATTACATAGAACCATCCACATACATGAGAGATTGGACATTTGCAAAGCCCTCAACTGCCAAAAGCTATCACATGAGACTTGCTTTCATGAAGTCGAGAACGACTTCATGGCATTGGGAATGATAGTGCAGGCCATGTACATACACCAACTACAGGCAAACCGTACACCCACTTCTCAGATCACCACGCTGCTGCCAAGAAGCAGCACCAGGCTCCCACATTAGAAAAAAACGTCAGCAATAACAAGAAACCATCTGCACATGATATGATATGCCACACCCATTAAACAAAAGTGAAAGAAGAAAGCATGAGGGCCGAGATTCTTCTCTGGGCTTTCTACTGAAACAGAATTCAGTCATTGGCCAACCATCCAATTTGAAGTCTGACATGGATGAAACAAATTCTAGACTTATAAACCTTGAAGAAGACATGGCATGCATGAAGAACAAAATCAATGGTAGCATCAGAGAAAAAGAAAATAATAGTGACAGTGTGACTGCAGAAGATGAGCTACTTTATAAATGAAGGGAGAACACAGATTTTAAGAGATTACATTCAGTTACCAAAGGCTGTGGAGGTGGTGGCATAGCTCAGAGGCTCATCAAATAACTACAAAAACTAAGCCTGGCCTTTCCAGAAGATCTTCTAACCTCAAACCCACTGAGAATCAAAACGCTTCACTAAAATCAAACTGGCTTCACTAAAATCAAACTGGGCTTCAGATTGGCAAATAAGGGTTGAAGACCAATGTTCTGCATTGGAGTTAGATTCAAGCTCCCTAATCAACCAATCAGACTTAGTAGACAGAGTCATTCAATACTACTTGTTTCTGTTAGCTCAAGCCATAGTGAGATCAATGTTGCTAGAGATAAATCCATGACTAGGAGAAGAAGCCATGAAAGAAGCTGCAGTATTTCCTAGAATTGCATTATTTCTTTTTGAAGTTCACTGTCACAAGTCAATCTTATTTTGAAATAATAAATGGTTTGACATGAAAAATTGTTCTACACATTTCACATCAAAAATTGTTATCCAAATGAAGTACTATATTAACAGGATCTAGATTTAAAAAATGGTTATCCAAATACAATGAAGTATTTTATTAACCACATTAGTACACTTACATTCTATAATAGATTTTCTCATACTTATCTAAGTTTTATCAGGACAAATATTATTGCCAAAACCTTGGGTTATCAAAATCTGCTATCCAAAAACAGCTAACAAGGTTATCAAAATCTACAACCTAAAAACAATCAACAAAGTTATCAAAACCAAATATTTATGTTTGTATTACCACATCTCTTCCCTACTGAATTAGACATCCATACTGAATTAGACAACTACTCTAAAGGCACTAGATAAAAAGATTTTTAAAATTGTAATACAAAATTAAATCATTCTACCTGTGTTTTTTTTTTCTTCAATTTTCAAAAGCAAGTAATCATAACATTTTCTTTGGCTGTGGATGAAAGCAAAACTTATCAGATAGATTTGGTATTTTAACACTACAAAGTTCCAAAAAAGTACCATATATCACTAACTCCAAAACAAAGTTCAAAACCGGCATTGACGACTGTGCGTAGTTCTTAGTGTTCCCCTGGCTGAGCATGAAAAGCCATAAAGTTTATGAATTTTGACTTTTATGGCTCACGTTTGTTTGCAGAATTTTGACCATGTCAGCGTGATCTAACATCAAACAAAAAAAATTATGATTGCAAAACTGATGAAAAGAGCCAGAATTTCAAAATTGATTTTGAATGTTTACAACAGCGGTGTAATATTTTTTGGCGGACCATGTTGATGACAAAAACCAGATAAACCAATAAAAAGCTCATTCTGCAAGGCGCATAAATAACTTCAGAATGTGCAGAGAATAGAAGTTACAAATAACATCTTCATATAAATGATTGAATGAGGGCAAAAAAAACAACAACAACAACTTGAATATATCAAGCTAGAGACAAAATGAATAATGAGATCTGCACTGCCTAACTGTCAAAACTTCATATCAAGTCGCCTTTTACATTGATGGAGCTACATCCAGCTCCCATTGGTTATCCTAGAAACCCAATTTGGACATTTCATCATCAAAGTTCCAGCTTACATTGGTTAACTTCGAAATCCAATTTGGACATTTCATCATCAAAATTCCAGCTTGCATTGGTTAATTTAGAAACCGAATTTGGACATTTCATCATCAAAATTCCATTCTTCTGGCAAAGGAATATAGGTTCCACTGGTATCAGCGTGTCCAGTTGATTCTAGAAATTGAAGCAATGCAAGGAAAGAATCCATGCCTGGTTCCTCAATTGAATTGGATTTTAAGGTCGCCTGGCTTATTTGGGGCTGCAAAACATTCTTCTCAATCAATGAGCTAGCATTCTGAAGAATGCCTTCAGGAATATCCATTATTGCTTGCCCTGCCACATTTCCCACAATAGTAGTGTTGTTGCCCTCGGAAGTACCAATTCTATTAGCCAAATTGGCCAAACTAGTAGTGCACTTAGCCCAATTTGCCAAATCAGTAGTGCTGAGTGTGGATGATGTAATAACATCATCAACCGCTTGAGGTGAACACCAGTCATCAAAATAACTGCGATTGTTGCCCTCAGAAATACCAATTATATTAGCCCAATTGGCCAAATCAGTAGCGCTGAGTGCAGATGATGTATTAACATCATCAACCCCTTGAGGTGAACACCAGTCATCAAAATAATTGCGATTATAATCTGAATTCATATTCCAAAATCCAATATGATTTTCAACAGACTGAACGTTAGACACAAACTCTGATATGTTCTCAGAATTGATGCCGGATTCAAATTCTGACATGAAGTTCTCAGAATTGATGCCTTGCACCTGATCATGAAATGGTACAAGTGGTGTTTCAACTGAGCTGATAGGCATATCCCCTGGTATTAGTGACTCGCCAGTTCTACTTTGTAAGGGTGGTGTCATGAAGTTCTCAGAATTGACGCCTTGCACCTGATCATGAAATGGTACAAGTGGTGTTTCAACTGAGCTGACAGGCATATACCCTCGTATTGATGACTCAACAGATCTACTTTGTAAGGGTGAATCAGATTGAAAGATCTGACGGACTCCATTCAAAAATCTTGCACTAGCTTCCACATTGGAATTTCTGCCCTGAGCGTCACTTGAGCTTGCTGAACGTCCTGGCAAGTGTGTGCATTTATATGTCTTCTCACTCTCATATGTCTTCTTACTCTTACATGTCTTCCTACTCTTTTTGGAATGAGGCTTTTTGGGAGGTGCCTCATCAGGAAAATTGAGCCTGGCTTTCTTCCCTCTGCGCCTCTTGGCTTCTGCATCATATACTAAAGCAGCTTCTAACGGTGTGTCATAGGTACCAACCCAAACGTTCACGCCTTCGGTGGGATCCCTGACTTCTACACCCCATCTTCCCCTGCGTGGTCTTATACCTCTGTATAGGTTCTTCCGCTGCTTCTTGCTATCTGTCTTGTCTGCTCCTTTGATTTCGGAATTTGCAGCAAGACCTCCTTCAAAGAACATTAAATTTAAAAGCATATTATAAACTATATGAATCTAAAACTTAATATGAACATCTCAAAATTGTGAGATAATTCAACTCACTTTCATGGACGGTAAAATTATGAACACACAATAATACCTAAAATAATTATGAGAGGGAGTGTCAAACACCTACTTAGATGTATATGTGAAAAACAAGCTTCACATTTGGCAGCCGTTGGAATGCGTTTAATTTTAAAACATTAAAAAGGGCAATTGTGTGCAATGCAAATGGATTTGCACAGTGCACTACAGGTTCAGATCAAATGCAGAGGTTGTGGATGATGACTTGTGCGCCTTGTTTTAAATGCATAATACACTACAGGCTTAGACTTTATGCAGAGATTGTGGATAAGGACTTGCACGCCTTGTTTTAATCTTACCGAGTTGGAATTGGTATTGTGGATAAGGACTTGCATGTCTTTTTTTAATCTTGCAGAATTGTTTGTCAGCTGGTACCTCCCCCTCGGAGTACTTGATAGGCAAATTGGGCTCTCTCAAATCTATGGTGAAGAAATGGAAAATAAATAAATAAATAGTGCTGAGCTAAAGAATATAGAAAAGGAGCTTGCCGATATTGCTGCAACTATGACTTACAACTCCATCCCATGGAGCTCTAGGAATTTGGGAAATTGAGAGAAAAAGCAGCAAATCTTAAAGTTTGAAGAGATTTCTTGGTGGCTCAAAAGCCCCGTTACATGGCTGAGGGAAGGTGATAAGAACAGCTATACAAGGCTGAGAGAAGGTGATAAGAACACTAAATTCTTTCACGGTTTCGCGAACAAAAGAAGAGCCACAAATTCTATTTGAAAAATAAAAAATGAGAATGGAGACCTGTTTCACTCCCAAGATGACATTTCTAATCAAGCTGTCAAGCACTTTAAGAATGATTATAAAAGTGAATCTAACAGGGAGTTCAAAGACGTCCTATGGGGTATAGATCCATTTCCTTGCATCTTCAAGGATGAAGACAATGAAATAATATCTGCTGTTTCGGAGGAGGAATTATTATCTGTTATGCTGTCTTTCAAAAAAGACAAATGTCCTGGCCCAAACAGTTGGACCATTGACATCTTTATATACTTCTTTGATTTCATGAAAAACGACATCTTGGGATGGTGGAAGAAACCAGAATGCAAGGGAGAATTAATCCTCATATCTCGTCCATTTACATAGCTCTTATTCCAAAAAAAAAGAATCGTCTTCATTTGTTGATTATAGGCCTATTTCATTATGCAAGGCCATCTACAAAATCATTTCTAAACTTATTGCAGAGAGAATCAGAGGCAACTTATCAGCTCACATCTCAAGGGAACAACATGGATTTCTTATCGGTAGAAACATTAGCCAGAACTCAAGAAGCCTTACACTCCATGCATACTAGGAATATTGGGGCTGCTATCCTAAAAAATGATTTAAAAAAGACCTTTGATTGCCTGGACTGGAGCTTCTTTAGATGTTTACTTATCAAAATCTGCTTGAATGGCCTGTGCACAAATTGGATCATGGCATGTGTGCAAGACATCAATTTCGCAATTCTCATCAATGGATTCCCTACAATTTGGGGAAAAGGGGCTCCCCTAGGGGTTCTTCTTATCTCCTATTTTATTCATATTGGAGATGGACTCCCTAAGGCTTCACATTAAGAGAGCCAGTTGTTGCTGGTAAAGTTGGTCCCCTCTCCATCTCCAGAGGTAATCTTCACACTCATAACCTCATTGTGGAAGATGTCCTTCATGGCAGATTTTACATGAGATAATTCTTTCATTCCAAAAGGTGACTTGCCTTTCCATTAACCAGGGAAAATCCTCTTTCCACTTTGGTAAGGTGGTAGAAGGGGAGATGGAATACATCTCTCCACTTTATAACATTCATGCCATCTCCATTAAAGAGGGGCTTTTATATGGGATTTCATCTCAGATTTTACAAAAGAATTTCATGTTGGGAATTTAAATGCTTATAGCTTGCTGACATAATGATCTTAGCTGAGTCAGTCCTTGCCCAAATTTGTGTTTATTGGGCACATCTATTTTTCATCCCTTTGGCCATTGTTAATAAGCTGAATAGCTTAATGGCTACCTACATTTGGGGCTGAAACAAGGACAAAAGAAAATTCCACCTTACCAAATTGGAAAATATCGCCCTTCCTAAAAAGATCTGCTGCTCTGGCATCATGAACATGCCCCTTTTTGGCAAGGCTCTACTATGCAAATCTTTGTGGAGGGTGCTTTTTGGAAATGGCTTATGGATTCATGCTATCGAAATGAAATACCTTGGCAACAATGATACTTTCTATTGATACAGGAACGATTTCAAATGGCCCTCACAAGGTTCCACTATGCGAAGTTTTCAAAGGATTTTTCGGGCTTTTCATACCGGTTGCAACAACCTGATAGGTGCTGATTCCATCAAGGGAATTGATTCAGTGACAATCTCCCCTCAACTTCTATTGATCCTCCACAGTAAAGGAATTTTCTTTTATTTCAGGGATGGAAGACTTGTAAGAATATGGGCCTCCATGGAGCTATGGCTACACAATGAAAAAGAGTCATCTGTCATATGAGAAGTGCAGGTTTC